>APFE030595506.1:0-17887 GCA_000404065.3 Pinus taeda | reverse complement strand
TATACATGTTGAAGCATCCAATACCATGGACCGAAAACCATCGCACCCAAAACCATGTGCCAAAACAATGCACAAAACCATAGGTAGGTACGCCCACCTAATATAGGGTCCAAGAAAAATTACCCGAGGCACTAGCCCAGACCTCATAGAGGGGGGTTAACCGCCCCCTCAAATCCCCCATACAAGGGGGGGTTGTGCCCCCCCCGCCCCCAAAAATGTGCAATCGACGCAACAAAGGGGGGGCTTCGCCCCCCTTCTAACCCCCTGGTTAACTAGGTGGGCTAGTCATGGAAATAATATAACACAACCCAACAATATGAATATTCATTTATAAGTAATGTGATGGTTTAATTCGATTAGGGGAGAGGTTTCTATTGTTGTGCAGGGACCAAGAGTTCTTATAGTACTGGTCCTACACACCCTTTAAAACATGACAAAAAACATTCATAATTTAAATAACCATATTTAACATTAAGTTATATAAGTTATTAAATTATGTCCAAAATGGGCTCATATATTGATTGGTTACAACTGTCAAACACTAGCCTTTAGTATCAAAATTTGACAAGACATCTTGTCCCAACTACCTCCAGTATCATTTACAAAACAAGACAAAATAAACTTGCAAACATTCTATCCAATCCTTTCTAAAAATACACCTATCACATTATACCAACCCCAACAAATCTCCACTAGAGTAGTTATGCACAAGGCTGAACAATGCCTACAAAAAAAATGTAATGTATGTGTCAACCATAACTGCATATATGTTCATCAATGCAACCTGCTTAAGGCAATAAATGACACCAACCCATTACATTCAGGAATTAAACATAGGAAAGTACAAGGATTAACCATAAGAGTTTATCAGTCATTGGATCACATCCAAATCAACCCACAACACACATTTGAATATGAAATATGGAAATCCATTTCAATTCTACCTACCAATCAAATTCAACAAAAAAAACTATAAAACAACCTCAACCCTTATTGAATTACATTTCAAACTTTCAATCTACTCATCTACAGTTGGAGGCATACCATCAAAGACTGTGTGCACAGTGTAATCAGGTTTGGACACTTAAGTTTTTGTCTTTCTATTTCATACTAAGCTTGGGTTCTAGTTTCAATCTTCCATTAATTTGCAATATTAAGCTATTATGTGTGAAATGAAGACATAAATTAAACATCTTGAATTTTTTGGTTTTTTATTTCCTACCATTATTTTACAATATGAAGCTATTGTGTGTGAAATTGTAGACATAAATCAAACATTCAAGATTTTGTGTTTTTTAATTTCCTACTAAGATTGTGTTATAGTTTCAATCTTCCATTAATTTGCAGTGTGAGGCTACTTGTGTGAAATTGCAGAGAAAAATTAAGCATTCAAAAAAAAATAGCAACACTCTCATTTGCATGCCCATTTAAAAGATACTTTGGATCAAATTTCCATTTTAAACAACATTCACTCTTACAAAATAAGACTGAGTTTATATTTTTGAAACAACATTCACTGACACATAAAATGTAACAATATGCAAGTTGTTGCTTCCATGCCACGAGTTTCAATTCCAAATCGTGCAAGAAATAGGAGAAGGCGAGGGACCAAAGGTGCCCAACTGCGATGCACTTCATTAGATGAGGAAAGGGTGGATGATGTGAATGCTCCCAATTCTCCCAGCAATGATGTTGAGAATGTCTATGTGGTGGCATATTCTTTTGTCCCACCATCAACCACAGAGCCACCCTCAACTACAATACAAGGTGCAAGCTCAACGAAGAAGATCAATGACATAAGAGGGTGGACAATGGAAGAAATGTGATCTACAATTGATGACATAGAGATTAGGGGATATTTAGTGCTTGCATCTGCAAAGAAACATAGGATTATTACCTCAAACATACATTATTGGATTAATAGGCTCGCTCGTACAAAGTGTAGAGGGCTTGTTACAATTATGACTGAAGAGGAAGAGGCCAAGTTGGTTGTATGGTGTAAGGAGATGGCCCAATTTGGACATAGGTTAGAGTTGATACAGCTCAAATCCCCATTAGCTCAAATTTGTCAAGGGAGGCCAAACCCCTTCAAACTTGTGTCTCCTGGAAGTGGAGAGGGTTTAAAAAAGGCATCCAAACCTTGTGTTATGTGCAAGCAAAGGCCTTGAAAGAGATAGGGCTTTAAATTTATGCCCTGCAATTGTGTCTAATTTTTATAACACCATTTCCCATGCATATGAGAAATACTCTTATGCCCCAAACCATATCTAGAACTATGAAAAAACAAGCTTACAGGCAGGAAGGAATTGTGGCATGCAGGTAATTTCCAAGAGAGGGAGCAAGAATGTGCCTATAATTTCTCCTAAGCAGGGAGTGGATCAGTATGCTTTGTTGTGTCAATGCAACTAGTTCTTCAATCCCAAGTTTTTATCCATTCAAAGGTAAAACTCAACTTAAAAACTATATACAAAATTGTGAGCTAGGTGCGTGCATGGTTGCACACTTCCATACATGGATGACAAAGGAACTCTTCTTGAATTGGATTTGTCACTTTGTTGCATTTGTATCAGGTGGTGTATCGCCTCAAACATACATATACTCGTTTTATATGACCATGGAAACCACATGGCTATGCAGACAATTGAGGATGCCAACTATTTGGTTATTGACCTATTAACATTATTGTCTCATACTACTAACATATTACAACCCCTTGATGTCAGTGTGTTCAGGCCTTTTGATAACTCTTTTAGGGTAAAGTGAGCTTCATGGATAGCAAATAATCTAGGGGTGGAGGTGAAAAGTTTTGAGCAAACTAAGATTTCTAGTAAAGCATTTAAAAGGGATCTAACAACTTCTAATATCAAGGCTAGATTTTGCAGGACTAGAATTTGGCCATTGAATCTTCATGCTCTTATGCATGATACTGGTTGCAACTAGGGATTTAATGTGGAAGGTCAAGAAGCAGAGGACTTACATGACTAGGTTTATGCCCAAGAAGATGTGGATGGGCAGGAAGATGTTATTGTTGCTAAATGTATGATATCCCTTTCTCAATGGAACTTTTATGCTGATGATTATGAACATGTAAGTAAGAGACAATTCAGTCATGAACCAATTTTCAATAATAGGGAGGTTGTCACACCCACTAAACCACTTGTTAATTTTTCATGTGATATTCCATATAAGGCAGTGGATCATGCGAATGACAATGAAAATGTGGTTTCAAATGATAATGTAGCAAGAATCAACAATGATCACTTGGGCATGCCAACCTAAGTAACCCCACCATCATGGTTGGCATATGCCATGATGAATATCAACAAACATAAATTTTCATCCACCAATGAGGAAAGCATGGCCATGCCTTCACAACCTGTAGAGTTGAACACTAAACTTGTTCATTATTTTTGGAAAATAGATCACTGGAAGAAGAGTCTGTTCAGAAAGAATTACCATATGAAGACAACAATGGGGTTCAATCAGGTTTCCCTAAGGTTGAAAGGTAAGATTCAATCCATTAGGAGCATGTGACAATGAAGCAGTCAATACTTGATAGGTTCCTAAAGCTACTAATAGAAAGAGAGTGAAGGCCTCATCAAGGCACCCAAAAAAAGACTATATTCGTTTAGGGAGGAGTTCATGGTTACTCACCTCTAAAGAATATATGAACTTAATGTTTGATTGATTTGAACATAAAAATTAATATATATATATTATATATAATATATAATAAAAAAAAATAATAAATATAAATATATAAAAATAAATAAATAAAAATAAATAAAATATAAATAAATAAAATAATAAATTAAAATAAAAATTAAAAAATTAAAAAATAAAAATAAAAAATAAAATAAAATAAAAATAGAAAAAATAAATAAAATAAAATTTTGAAATTTAGGAATCTAAATAAGATAAAGGAGTTGGACAACAAGAAGAGATATGCAAGAATTGCATCAACATAAGCTTAGGCAAAGGAAAGGCTTGAAAGATAGAAAAAAAGGGAAGAAAAGGAACATAAAAAATAATTGGCAAGGCAAGAGAGGGAGGCAAGAAAGGCTCAACAAGTGTTGGAAAAAGGAGGGGTGACAAACGAGGAATATTATTGTACAACCCAAATTGATGTAAATAAGATGATGTCCAACACTTTGGACCACATTTCATATCATAAACCATCATACTAGGACTTGAATAACATCCAAGTCCCCCGCTATCAGCCAAGGGTTATACCCACCTCCTATACACCTACCAGTGTTGGTGTAAATCCTATGTATTATAGGACACCTCAAATTAGTGTTGGGGTTAGTAGAATAAGTGGAAAATTCAGCTACTCAATCCCTCCACGGCTACAAGGAGAAAAATGGACTCAAACATATGGCAGCAACTTGGCTAAGGCAGGTAACTCAACAAGTTTGGACAATGCAGAAAATGATGGTCATCAAACATAGGCATGGCATGATGTTTTTGTTTGTAACCACATTGCAATGTGGATTTTGTAAGGATATACTTCCCTACATGTTACATGGACATTTTGGATATAGATCCATAGTGTTTTTGGATACATTTCAACAAACATTTGAACATGTCATTTAATATAATAGTTAAGTATACAATGTGTTCAATTATGGTTTACTTACGATTTATTGTGCTTGGCCTTTGATTGGATGTGCTTGTTTTGTAGTTTCCAACTGAAAGTAGTGAGTACATATATTCATGGATACATACCAGCAAACATACAAAGAGATATTTTCATTGTTGATTACACATAGAGTTGTAGTTGTGCCTTCACATTCATGGTTGATTACACATTCAATTAGTTGGAATACATACCAAAAAAAAATAAAACAAGTATTGATTCACATACAGAGCACATATGCATTGCAATCATACACAAGTAATGATTCATAACGAATTTTTCTTCAAGTAAATTTCTATTCTCTGAGAATTGGCCTTTTAAGCATGTTCAAAGTCCATGGAAAATACAGGGAGATCGAATTTGATCTTGTCTTCTTGTCTCAAGTCATAGAGTGATGTATCAAATCTTTATTGTATATGCTATGTATCCATAATAGTCAACTAAATCCTTCTTATGTGCTTACTTGTATCCTTAGAGCTTGTTTACACATAGGTCATAGGTTGGGATCTGCCTATGTAACCAATGAGTTGTAGGCTATCTAAAGCTTATAGTTTGTGACATTTGGATAAGATCTATAAAGCTTAACCACTGTGATATAAGTGAATCAATACTGTTAATCTATATAAATCAATGAATCAAGACTAATAATCTATATAAATCAGTTTGTTATGGCTTATATGATAATTAATTTAAGATAACATCTATTTTTAGTCATGAAATTTTATTTAGCTTGTAACAATGAAAGAAAATTACAAGCACAAACATCACCAAAAAAAAATAGTCGTTCTTGTTTTAGAAGGTCAAGGAACATGTTCATAAAAAACTGTGTGAAAAAATTCTGAAGTAGCCTCCCAAAAGGAGGAAATGGAACAAATTTCCAAACAACCATGAACTCGCAAATATTTTGTATACGATATTGTTAATTTCCTGTTTCAACCATACTCATTTCATAATACCTTGTGATTCCCTAGTTCAGGTAAAGTGGTTCCATCTTTATTAACACAATTTGCTTTTTCTAATAACAAAAACACAAACGCTACCCAACTATTTCTATAGATTTTGAGAGCCACAAAATTTGATTTAAATTTTATAAAATATCTAGTTGTATCTAAACGTAGCCAATACGATAGAAAATAATGCAACGATTATTGTTTGTTGGTAGTAAATGATGCATCTCAAACAAATATTACCTATAAAATGAAGAAGATATATATCATAGTAAGTTGTACAAGAAATACAATGCATCAAAAGTAAGTTGGACGGGTAGAAAATACCAAGGACTAGTAAGGCACCAAGAGAGAAGCCCTAGGACATGAATAGTTGATAAAGATGTCTTAGGTTAAGTGGAAACCAAAATCTATCCTAACATTCAATGTCAGGAGAAGCTTGGATATGATATTCTTTCTTAATTGTGAACAATGAAATAGTAAAATGGAAATGAGACACAACAAAATTTACAACTAACATATGTTTTACTTTTAAATAGATGATAAAAATTCCAATCAACAAAATAAGAACCTCCCAAGCCACAGATGAAACAAAAAACAACCAAAATTGTAAGAGTCGTCTTTTAGGATGAGACTAGTGTGTTTGCAATCATACATGTTGTTGATAGGTAATGTAGAAAAATGCTAACCAAACATCCATTCAGGCAAAAAATAGTTCGAGCCCTGAAACTATGCTAGAGGATGTCTCTTGAAACGTAATATATGTAGGCATACATGTTGATAACGAATGTATACAGATGCTAACCAAATAGCCATTCAAGAAAAAAACAGTTTGAGTCCTGAAACTATGCTAGAGCCTTGAAACAAATTTAGTGATTTTTTACAGCATTTTATTACAATGAGGACCACAAAAGCCATAGAAATTTTGGTAGCATTTCATTACAATCCAAGCAGCTACAGAAATTCTAGTAGTATTTCATTACAATCCTAATTGCTACGGAAATTCTGGCAACATTTCATTACAATCTTGGCAGCCATAGAAGCCACATAAATTCTTGCAGTCATAGAAGCCACAGAAAAACATTAAACGCATAGAAGCCAAGGAAGCCACAAAAAAACCTCAAATCCCAAAAAATTCTAAAAAACCATTTAACCGGTGAAAACACCCCAAATTATATAGAACCTAAGTTATCACAAAATCCACAAGTAGAATGATGAAATGGCAAACATAAGTTGAATGGTGTGAATATCAAGCAAATTGTTGTTTTGACAAACACATATGCAATTATAATTGGCGGGATGAATAATCCTACCAAAGAATTATGATGTCATTTCCTCCAACCTATAAACACCTTTTGTAGCAAGATGACCAATGTGTCTAGTGTTGGGTAAAAAAGGGTCGAACAAGCCGGTGAAATAGAGCAATGTTCCTCCAAATTTGAACCACATTGTAGGACATGGAAACTCACAAAAATGTCGTGTCACCTAAGAAATGAACCTCCTTGTTGTGCCTAAACCCCACCTCTATGACCGAACAACATGCCATTATGTGCAAGAAACATACACCATATACACAAGAAATAGACACCACATACATAAGAACTAGCAGAGCAAAATGAGTAACTTTTAGGCCCGAACAAGAATGAACAAGAAGGAAAACACCCTCCAAAAGTTGACCACAACGAAACCCTAAAACATACGTTGTGACAGAGGTAGATGGAAAGCAATGACGTAGACAAATGATAAAGCCAAATCGGCATGTGTCATATAACTAATGTGGCCTTCCATATGTCTATTTTGGTCAACATAGGTGGTCGTACAACCACTGGCCTCCCTCCCCTAAAGTAGTTTATCATGATGTATAAATAAATTTTAAATTAAAATATCAATATCTTAGGATTAGGTGATTATCGAGATGGTGGAGGGGATTTCGTCGCCCTACCTAGGAAATGAAATGGGGATGTGATATCTCACCTAATTCATAAATACCATTTATCTTGAGAACATTAATATAATTTATATTTCAAGAATGTATAAATTTTATTTTTTTTGTAAGTCAAATTTCTATATATAGTTTCAAAAGGAAATACATCAGAGGAAAAACGCAGGTAGTCTCACCTTGACTAGGTTTGTTGACTACCGCCGAAAGCATATGAAAATGAAACAAAGAAACAAAGAGAGACGGAGTCCACAATTTCAAAGGCCAAAGGCCCCAGTAAATAGACAAAACATAAAAAACACTTGTGTCCATGCTAGTCATCAAAAGTGATGGAGGTTGGGTTGTTCAGAGTTGTACCAAGAGGTGTTGGAGGATGAAAGGAGCATTGGACATGCCCCTCGAAATGGGCCATCCAGGCTTCCAGTTTCTCGACCTTCTCTGATAGCAAATTCTTGCCATGCTAGACCACCACAACACGCTCCCGAGTATGACATTGGAAATAATGAATTTTGTTCAGAGTTTCTATCAATTTGGCATGCTCCTCCTATCTAAATCACTATGAATTCTCCAGATGATCCAAAATTGATTGAACCACATCTCGCATTGCTCCATGAAGCAGCCTTGTTGCTAATTGCGGCCCCTTTGATGCATCGGCACATGACCCCAAAACCACCACGACAAACCAAACCCCCTCGCTACAAAACGGGCGAAGCGAGGTGACCCCGACTCCCAGTTGATCCCCTGCATCTACCACCTCGATCTGCTGACCCCGCTCGTCCAAAATTCTCCAACTGGCCCCACCTCTACCTCTTGAAGCCATGCAACTCAAACCCTTTACACTTAGACCTTCCAGACTCCCTCCACCACTGCTAAACACTAGCTCAAGCTGAGGCCGGGACTTGGCCATGCTTGGCCTGCCCGAATTAGGCGGAACCTAGGTTGAGGACCACCCTGAGTGAGGAACTGTCTGCATGCTTGAAACCTCGACACCACCTAAGCAAGACAAAGACCACCCTTCCAATAGCTACCAAACAATCCATGCAGGGGTCCAGACCACCAACTCTGGCTGAACCTCCCCTCCCTCTGGCGCCGGGCACCCGCAACTTACAAAGCTATTTCCCACCTCGAACCAGCATCATAACCCCCCCCGAAGTGACCCCTCACAATTCTAGTGGACCAAAACCCATGACAGGCTTGCCAATGGCACCACCCCATAGCCCAAGACCCTACAGACTAGCTAGGGAGGCAAAGTTCAATAATCCTACTCCACCAAAGGAAAATTCGCAACCAGCCCAGACTAAAACCGCACCACACAAACTAGAAGCCACAACAAACCACCCCCATCAGACGCACATACACCATGTTCCTTGCAGACTTGCTCTTTCCAATCCCAATTCAACAATTAACAACTACTAACACCCACCAGCAGGGTGGAACCTTATACGACAATGATGACCCTTAGGTTGCCCCGGAGGACCTCTGCAACAGCCTCCTCTTCTCCCAACACTCCACACATAGGCTCCAAAACTCTCTCCACTGCAGAATGACCATCGAACACCCCGACCACCCTCCATAACATTAATGCGCTCACCACCCTCTGCAAGACCCAATGTGATTTGAGGTTTCCCATGTTGGTATTCACTGTCTATCGTACTCAAGGCAATATGGGAGGACTATGAGGCCAACCTGCCATCTTGTATCCACGTGCTTACCATAGGCATCCACGCGTTCCCACAGGAGCATCCTCCTCTCCATTCCTCACCCCCATTGGGGAAGAATGTATAAATATTTATTTTTAAGTAATGTGATGGTTTGGTTCAATTAAAGGTTATATATAAAGTTTAATAATATGTTAAAATAAAATTTAAATTAATGTAATATAAAATATTATAATATTTAATTTGGAATTAAAATAATATTATAATATCAAGATCCTTGGTTTAGGTGAATATTTAGACAGGGATGTCAATGTTTACCTAGAAAATTAATCAAGGGACGTGACATCTCACCTCCTACAAAGTTAAATGAAACCATAAATTTGCAATCAATTCACTATGGTGAGGAAGCAACGATGGATAATGGGTTCTAACCTTGAGTTTTTCAATCGTACAATAACATAGATTACTAATTCCCTGCTCAAGTTTTTGAACATGTCGTTGAGGAATGCAAAATCCTTAGTTGTAGGAAGTGTGAAGCAAGAGGTGGAGAGGAAGGTTGACACATGAAAAAATTATAGAAGATCCTTTAGGGAAATATTGTTAATCCTTCGGCTACAATTTTCTCAAGAAGGAACCGCCTTGTTTCCTCTAGGCTCTACTGCACTGGCAATAAACAAGTATAATTATTCTTTTGCAGTTGTTTTGGATAGTTTGTAGGGTGACCAACACGGTTTCTAGGTGAGGATGATGGTTAAGTTTTTTCCTTTTTGATCCTCCTCTCCCTCTCATTCTTGGTGAATTTATCCTTTTGGCCTCAGTGTTGGTAGCTTTCCCTCTTGGATCTTACCTATGTTGAGTGTATCAGCCTTTCTCTGATCCTTATCAGTGTTATTTTCATTCCTCAATACCAAGCCACCAATCCCGAAGGGATGTGTTTCTAAGTGGTTCTCTAGTATTGCTAATCTTGGGCATCAAGTAGAAAATTGCTAGTAAAAGTTTCCTCTGGTTTTTGAATAAGTAAACTATCAAACAGGAACTATACCAAGTTCTTTTTTTTTTGAGGTAGCAAAAAATCATCCAATTTTGAAAAGTGATGATTCAAAACAAACATTTTTTTGGAGCATATTTTTGACACTTTAGATTTCCTTATGTATCAAGTATGAACATTTTTTTTAAATGTTAGTGAGTTTCATGCTGATTTTGAAAAGTGTTGATGTAACATTACCCCTTTACTTAGAAGACTTATTTTTGACACTTTAAATTTTTTAATGCATTAAGTGTGAATAATTTTTTTAAATGTTGTTGATTTTCATGTGGATTTTGAAGAGCATCAGGCATATTTCTTACATTTTAAATTTTCTTATGTATCAAGTATGAACATTTTTTTTTAAATGTTAGTGATTTTCATGTTGATTTTAAAAAGTGTTGATGCAACAACAACCCCTTTTTTTAGAGGGCTTATTTTCTAATGTATTAAGTGTGGATAATTGTTTTTGAAATGTTGGTGATCTTCATGCATATTTTGAAAAGCATCAACATTTGATTTTTTTAAGACATATTTTTGACACTTTAAATTTTCTTATGTCTTAAGTATGCACATTTTTTTTTTTTTAAATGTTGATTATTTAACTATTTTTCAAGTTGTCTTATTCATCTTCTTATTTTTCGTCCTAAGATGTTTATTTATTAAGGGTTTTTTAAACTTGTGTTTTTTGTATTTCTTTACAATGTTTTTCTATAATGAATTTTTTAATTCTTTTTGCAATGTTTAAAAATAATAATAACATTAATATTTTCATGTTAGGGTTTTTTTATATTTATAAATCGTTAGATAATACATCAAACACAAAGAATAATTGTCACTAAAAAATAATAATTTTAAACACTCGAAAAAAAATACATATTTTGCATATAAATATAATTAAAGAACACATTTCAGGACCTTTTCGCTAAAAATAACTTGTTAATTAAAAGATTTTAATGAAAATTTGAATAAAAAAACTTTGAAAAATAGCAAATTTTATGAAATTTTTATGAATTTTATATCAAAAGATGACGACATTTGAAGTTTTTTTTTCAAAAAATATGATTCAAATAAAATTTTAAGTAAAGATAACAAAAAAATTGTTTAAAAAAAAACATACAATTAAAAAAAAAACTTAAAATTTAAAAAATAACATTAATTGAAAAATTATAAAAATAGAAAAACGTAAAAAAAACAAACAAAAAAAAAAAAAACATTAAACATTTTTACCGTAAAAAAAAAAAAAAAAAAAAAAAAAAAAAAAAAAAAAAACAAACAAAAAAACCAAACAAACAAACAAACGAAGACAAACATTAAAAATAAATTTTAAATTATTAAAACAAGAAATACATTAAAAACCTTAAAAAAGACATGTAAAAAGATTTTAAAATTAAATTCAAAAAAAAAAATTACAAAAGGGTAAATAAACAGGCTGCACCCAAGGCCCCTTAGGCCCCTTGGGCAGGGATAGCTGATTACGGGAATCGGCCATCCCCGCTTTAGGGGACCTGAGGGGTCATAGGCCAAGGCGGGTGGGGCTGCATGTCGCAGCCCCTTGAGCCCCCCTAGGTGGGGCTTGGCCAATTATGGTCGATTCCAGTAGACAACCATCCCCCACCTAGGGGGCTTGTTTTTTTTTATTAATTTATTTTAAATGGTTTTTATTTAATTTTTTAATTTTATTATTTTACTATATTGTTTTATTGACTTTTATTTTATATTTTAATTATTTATTTTGATTTCTTTAAAAAAGTTAAATGGATTTTATTTTATTGTTAATATATTTTTATATAAGTTAAAAAATGATTTATTTTTTTATTTATTTTTTTCCTTTTATTTATCCAATTTGTGTGGTATTTATTTTTCTTGTAACTTTTTTAGAATTTTTTTTTTTTTTTGGCTAGAGTTTTCCATTTTATTTTTTTATATTTTTAACTTTTTTTTCTTTATCTTTTATTTTTTATGAGTTATTTTTTTTACTACTTATTTAATGTGTTGTTTTTTTTGTGCTTTTTAATATTTTTTTTTTTAATTATTTGTTTGGAATTTTTTATTGTTTTAATATATTTCTTATTTACTTTTATTATTATTATTTATATTATTAATTTTCATTTTTCAGTTTTTTTTTTAATGTTTAATTTTTATTTTTTATTTTCATATGATATTATATGTTAAAGAATAATATATATATATTATTTTTTTATTTTGTTTATTTTGTTTTTTCTACAAGGTCTATATTGATCCTTACTAATAACCGATTTTATTATGTGTCAATTTATAGTTGATTTTAAAGTTTTTGTTATAATGGATCAAGTTGACCCCCACAATTTGTCAATTTAATGATTGATTTTTAAGTTGTGATTGTAATGGGTCGACTTCGCGTACATTGTGTGTCAATTTGATGGTTTATTTTTGAATTTTTGTTGCAATGTGTCAAGTTGTCTTAGACTAAGATTTTAAAATAGCTATACTTTTAACATTTAAAAAAGAAATTACTCTTAGTATAATGGCTCTTTTATTTAGGTGTTCATTTTTGTAAGTTTTTTTAGTCATATGATTTTTCCATAATGCCATGGTTGAAATATGTTGAAAACTTAGGGTTTTTTGTAGTCATGATATTTAGTTTTAATTCCGTGATTTAAAAATTGTCAAAATTTCAAGGTTTTCTGAGTCGTGATATTTTATGTCACCTTGGCTAAAAATTATTAGAATTTTAGGGTTTTTCAAAGACGTGATATTTTATATTTAATGTCATGTCTGAAAATTGTTGGAATTTTAAGGCTTTTCGGAGTCATGATATTTTATTCTTAATGTAATTGCTAAAAAAATGTTGAAAATCTACCTCGAAAAGAAAAAAAAAATCAATAAATTAATTAATTAATTATTCTAGTGGCGACACTTTTCAATTTCAAGGTGTTTTTTGCACAGAAAAAATGGCTCTTATTTGCTTTTACGTCCATTTTTAAAAAGTGTTAGAAATTTGTGACAAAGAAAAAAATGTTATTCCAATATCAACATTTTTCGTTTTCGGACTACTTTTTCATGATTTTTTGAAGTTTTTTGGTAGAGTTCTCGTTTTGAGTTTACAGATCTCATTTATAGTTTACTTTTTTTTTCCTTTTCTTGATTTTTTATTTTCCCTATTGTATCTTATGGTAATCCTCCCTCTTTTTTGGTACCTTAACAAATATCCTCCCTGCTTGTCTAATAACCTGGGTCAGGCTTGGTCACCATTTAAATTCTTTCATTCTATAGGTTTTCTCTCCATGTTGTGCCAACGGGCTAGAATTCGAAGACGGGTCGCTTACAACTAAGAGAATGCCCATAGAGGTCATACCCAAATACACCATCAAATAGAAGATTTTTCCTCACAATATTGGAAACTCACACTAGCTAGTGTTCAAGAAGAACTCACACATATTGAAGGGGAAGCATCCTCCCATAGGATTACCCTCTTAAACACAAAAGTTTTGGAGTGGGATGATTGGAACCTGAATACGCAACACATGAGGGAACCATTCAATCAATACATGCAAACCAAGGATCTTTATTGACAAATGAAGTTTCTTTTGTGTTAGACTATCTTGGACCGATGAAAGTGTCGCATGGATATCCTTCACTCTCTCGAGCACCTGCACAAACACCTAGAGGATCTGAATCAGAGAATATAGAGGATTGAACAACATCTTGGCATTCCTCGAGCGGTAAGAAGACATGCAAAGGACCCAAAAACTACAATCTAAATTGCAAGATCAAATTCAAACCTAATTTAGATGTGATATGTGTCTAGCTATTAACTTTTTGTTTTCAAATATTTGAGTGTGAAGCCATTTAAACCAATTTCTTATCATATTTTGTTAAATTTTAGTGTGATTAAACTTAGTTATCCTTGTCCTCCTCATAAAGAATGCACTTTTAAATTTAATTTGATCTACCCGTAAAAAGAATAAATTATTTTTTTAGTAATATAATTTACTTTATAAATAAATAAAATATTATAATATCTCAATATAATAATAATATTATAATTTAATTTTATATGTAGATATAATATTGTTGGACACATAATCCTAATGGGTTAGTGTGGAAGCCGAACAGACTAAGTAGTCCAAGGGACCTTGGGATGTGAATCCCAACGGTCACCATATTGTACTATAAATGTACATTTATTGTTAATAAAAATGCAATGCAAGCTTATCTTTCTATTTGTTTCTCGTTCACCATGTCTGTTTAACATGGTATCAGAGCCATGATGAGTGGCCTGTTTTCCCTGAGCAACTGATCTAAGTTGCCTTGAATAGTGTTGGCCTAGTCTTCATTACCTGACCATTTATTTTATTAGCTGACCGCATCAAATCTGCAACTAGGCATTGTATTCCTACCTGCAGCCTATCAAAGTCTACGCACTGGTATAACAGCGCTGCGAGTTACCATTATTCCCTGACAAAACTATGAATTTAGACTGTTGGGCCTCCATACGCTGCCCTCTTCACGCTGTTGGATTCCCTTGTAACTCCTGCCTACCTTCTGTCCCACATCTGATGCTGAGTGAAACGCCTGCACGCTGTCTACGCTGCTGGGTGATCCGCTACTGAGAAAAATGCCTGCCTGCCTGCGCTGAAGCTGCATACCTATTAAAAAAAAAAAAAAAAAAAAAAAAAAACGCCTACCTGCCTGCCTGCCTGAAGCCTGAGCAAGCGGAAGCGTTGTACGCTCCATTCAGTTTGGCTTGGTGAGATCCTTTCAACTCTTTTTCTGTAAACAACTAGATATGTAAATTTACGCGGAGACTGTCGCACTACTGGTTTGATTCGTGTTTGGTATGACCATTGGGAGGAAAATGTTTGTGTTTTTAAAATAAACAAGTAAACAGCATTGCGTTAGCACATGTATATATACAGAGACTTGCAGCGCAGTTGAAGCATTTTAGGATGCTACGGAATTTTCATTCTGTGTACACGTGTGGATAAAAGAGGAAGTGAAAGAAAGAGCCATGGGCGGCCATGAATTTTAGTACGATTTAAAAAAAAAAGGAAGGGTATCGTCAATTCCTGTTAATTCTTTTGTGCACTACGGCCTACATAAAGCTGGTCAGCATACCAGACATCCAAGATTAATAATTCCCATGATTGGTAACAATATATTTAAAAAAATGCTTACTCACGTGACTTCTGGAAGTCATACTAATCATTACAGATATAGAAATGACAGCAGGATGTTACCAATTATTTAAGCGTCTGATTAAGCAATCTGGTAGGGGACGCTTCCGGGTATATGTTTTATTCTCAATTGCCTTGGGGCTTGATCCTTCATTTGATAAGACAGAATTATCCTGAGGACTTGAATCCTTCATAAGGCCTTCTTCCATGTCTGCACTGTTTGGATCAGGTGAGTTACCGCCTTCTGAGTGCAGGCCTACATAAAGCGATGATTGTAATGCAGTTTTGAATACGCAGTTTTGAATACAAAGTGCCATCAGTGGTTGTTTCCCCATTTGTACCAGCCAAATCTACTGTTCCTATGTCTACTTTGATACCGGGCACCACTCCAGCTTCCTGAAGGACCTGGACAAAAAGTTTTCCACTAGCTGTGATCTGGTAAAGAGTTTCCTCAAAGAAAATAACTCCACTCAAATACTGCATAGCACCAGGAGTTGTAAAGAGCAATTCTCGAAGCACCCTACGATTGGCCTCTACATTCTCCACGTTAATGCTCGACAGGCGCTTCCCAAGGGTTCCTGTACTCTCATCCGCTGCAAGGATACCTTTGCCAGGGGTTGCAATGTAATTGGCAGTCTCAATCAACTCCTCAGCGTATTTGCCGTAGTAAGAATTTCCGGAGAGAGTGCGACTAGTCATTTTTGTAATCCTTCGATGACCGACCGATGCTCTCCACAAGAAGATGTTGAAGACCACTATCTTCAGGCTGCAATGTTTAAATATGGTATGATGACACTGTGAAATGACTTCCTGGGTGAGCGTAGCCTCTGCGTTAGCTTCATACATGTGTTGGTATGTAATTTATCAACTGTACATTGAAGGTTTTGGACAGTCGATGGACACTTCTTAGTCACCTCATTTATGAGATTTTTTATCATCACTTGGTTATGAATCTTGTCAAGGACGGAAAATCGATTGCGAGCAACAAAGACAGCAGATCCTCCAAGTCCTCTCTTTGCCTCAGCATCTTTGACAACTTATCCATATTGCCTACAAAAAATGAAAGTCTTTGTTCTCTGAAGCAACAGCAATTTCAATATTTCCACTCTCCACTGCTAAGTTGAAACGTGTCTTCTCATCTTTGACAAAGTGAAGAACCACTTCCGGGAATCCCTTCTGCTGCAGGCAACTGACAGAATTCCCTGATTCCAGAATAAGAAGCTGTGGCGTCCATGTTTTTTTCAACACTGTTGGCGCCATCTGTGGGAAATATTTAAATATGTTTACTTTATATCAACAAAAGGAAGTGTACTATAGCCTTCTGGAACTTAATCTTCCTGTTTGAGCTCTTTCAAGAAGTCATTGTTATCAACAAAGACCACTTTCCAACCATCAGGGTCAAGAAAAGAAGTTATTTTAGTGTTGATCCCTGGTATTGGCCCTGGTTCGCATGTTATTTTCCCTCCATGTTCTTGTGTAACTACCCGAAGAGCCTCTGCACTCTTGTATACATCATCTACCTGTGCATATGCATTGCCTCTGGTGTATTCCTTTACACCATAATTGTATGTTAGCTCAAGAAGTGTTGTCTCTTCCTCATTGGCATATCCCAGCATTGCCATTGTATACTCATAAGAAGGCTTATCTGATTTTCTCGGGAGTTTCATCCCACATGCCTTTTCATAGAAATTGATGGATCGATCAAGATCACCAACACGAAGCATGATGTGTATGAAATTCAGTCTGAAAAATATCGTATAGTGCTATGCCTTTAGAGATACACCATCCAACCATTACTAACTGTGGCAGATATTTAAATATGGTTACTTTATCAGCATATATATATATATATATTTCAATATGACTTGGAGAAGTTCAGGCCCATGATTTTCTTATTGTCATATTTTTTGGAGAAGTTCGAAGAGATTTGTTATTGACTGTGGAATAGTTTTGGCTAGTCTTTGCATCAGATTTGGATTTTTCATCTTTCCAAGAAGCTTTTAGCTTTCTGAGGAACTCAAAGTATCAGTTAGACACTGCATTTTTTTTTGAGAAAATGGATCAAATTGGTGAAATATTAGAGTTTTTGAAAACTCTAATACAATCTACTTCTAATGACACATTCCAAATCAGCAAAGCCTCTCTCTCAGAAATTCAGACATGTCTACAAAATGCAAAGGAAAAGATTGATTTTTTGCAGCTTGAATCACAGCTACGGCAAGAAGAACTACAACAATGGAGTCATCTTTCTGAACCTGTTTCTGTTCAGAAGATTGAAACAGACTCCCATAAACAGCAAGTCAATAATGTTCCTGTTCATTCAAATAAAGCAGCAATTGTACATGCAGATGCAGAAATTCAGTCTGCACTTCCCAAGCCCATCATCAGACCTTGGGAACAGCTTTTCCACAACAAGCACAGAACCGGTCTTGGATATGACAAGGACTTGTCCTTTCATATTCCAGACTACGCCAAGCCCATTCAGTTTCAGAGTGCTGGATTCATTTATGACAGTTCACCT
>APFE030595482.1:0-15509 GCA_000404065.3 Pinus taeda | reverse complement strand
TTGCGTGCGTTTTACTGCTACTTGGCACGCCCAAGCGGGTTACCCTGCGTAGGCTGAATATAACCCTAAGAATTTGGCCATCCGGTCAGGCAGTAAGTTGGTCCTGGGGGTTGACCTTTCAGGATGCGGAAGCAGGCTCGACCATTTCTTATAGCCTAATTTGGCCCTTATTACTCTATTTTATTCACTTTGGTTCGGTCTAAAGAAAGACGACCAGCGCTCCATTATTGCTTTGCAATATTGATTAGTTAATAAGTATCATGCATTCGCTTTACCCTCATACTAGCTGGCTGCTTCTACCTTCCCCACGATAGCTAACTAAGGACCTTCATTCCGCTCGCCTCCCATTATGAAATGCGCCCCCTTACTTCACAAAGAGAGCTTAAATCGCTCGCCCCTAACATTACTTCGCTAACCTTTCCGGAATGGGAAGAGAGGGGGGGCATGCATCCACCAGGTTTGATAACTCTCAATTTGCTTTAGCTAAATAGACTCCGTGCCTGCACTGCATTGAAAGTTATTCCATCTATTCATGCAAGATCAGGGGTCTGGTTGTTGCAGTTCATCAATTCAAGAGGGCAGTTTCCACGTACGATCAAACGGTGGTTCCTGTGCCACCCACCTACTGAAATGAATCTAATCTAGTAAGTAAGTTTTGGTTCTGTTCATATGAATGCTGAAAGTGCCGACCCGAGAGCCAGCCAGCCCTTCCTTCCGTCCAATATGCGGAGGTCGGGTTTTAGTTCCTGAATAGGGCAGTTCCGATCCTCCGACGATCCCACACAAAACTCAGCGGTCTAAAGCAAATAGGGAGAGTACTAACAAAGGTCTAAGTGGTGCCGTCCGTACCAAGTACGAAGATGTAAGCAATTGTTGGTTATTGAAGCCCCCCGTCTAACAAGGCTCTCCTCTCTGATGGACCATCACTCCGTGCCTAAAGCAAGTGGTTGTTTAGAACGCTCTTCCAAGAGAAAAGTGAAAATAGACTCAACTGCATTCAAAGTGTAATGGTTTTTATAGCTTGTACTAATCACTAGTATAAGCTGTGCAATCACTACGAGTCTAATGGTTTGAATAAGGTAACAGACAAGATGCTTAGTGACTATGAGTAAACCGTATTCATTACAGGTGATATCGAAACATGTATACAAGCTAATACAAGTACCTATGTAGTTACGTAACCATTACTGTTCAATCTTGTACTATGATTCCATAATACAGGTAATGCCTGAATACGGGTAATCAATACAAGCTGGTTACAGAGGAAGCCAACTTTGAAGTCAAAGAATGCTTTCTTTGCATGGTTTATGATTGTAGGGGTAAAACATTGATAACCTTGACTAGGAACCCCCTTTACCCTATCTTCCCTTTCCTTCTGAAGAAGTATTCTTGGTACAACTATTACCTTCCGGGTACCGCTATTACCTTTTCTTCCGGCCGAGTCTTGACGATATGATTCATCCATTAGAACCAACTCTATCGCTAGGAATTGATCTACCTGCCTTTCGGTTCATGCCTGTGCTAACTACCTACCTGAAGAACTATACCTTTCTACCTATACAACTTGCTTCATTAATTGCGGGGACTGCTGCCTATTATCTTCTCTTATCAGAACCACTGGATCAACGAAGAAGGAGCAGAGAACCCTACCATTCGCCAGAAGTGGAGGACCTAAATAGTCAGCGCCAACAGAGTTCTCCCGCAGCTCGAATAAAGGCAGGCAACAAGTAGTATCAATGGTGTAAGGCTTAAAGGAGAGCCATTTACAGGGGCGGAGACGGGAGAAGCAAGGGCGGGAGTAGAGAGAGCCATAGAGCCAGCGCTTCGCCTAGAACCCCTGCCCGTAGTTCAATATTTACGTGTTCCAATCAAATCTTGACGCGTTAGCAGCCGCTATTCAATTTGATTTACTACCATAACCTTATTTAGATAGGCTCTGCCCCTTCTAGGTAAACTAAAGAAATGGCTGGAACTGGGGAATATGAAATCGGCTCTCGATCTAGCTCAGATGCCTTCACTGATTGTGGTTCACTGGCATCATCAAGGGGATCGGCTTAAAAACCCCACATGAACCTATTCTCCGGGTCCCGCTCCAACCACTCGAGAGAATAACCAATACCTTCTCTGGAAGGCCCTCGAATCCATAAGATATCTTCTCCATCCCCCATCCAAGGCCTAACCCTTACCCTATAGGGGAGAGGACCGGTCGAACAAGATAAACCTTCCCGCGCTGCTTATTATTAAAGCTGCTAATGTTTAGAGAAACACCGATCGGAATTGGGTGAGACGTGGGATAGCTCATCCTTAGGCTTGTTTAAACCCCAGACTCGTAAACCCTTTACCATCTGTCTCTCAATATAAATAACCCAAAATGTAGTACTTGCAACCAATCGATAGCTAATCCAATAATCGGGATCGGATGAATCACGATTATACGTTCGGGTACAGGCTACTAAATGAGAGAGTCCGCTCATGAAACTCCAACCCCTGGTTATATCCGTTCCGAAGAACATGCAGGTCTTATTGTTGGTTCAATTCGAAGGACAGGCGGATACATGAAGTGAGGGAATTCTGTTCGAATTGGAGAGAAGCAGGCTTATGGAATTCACTTCCCATCATTCATTTCCTCCTTGTGGTCTGCTTGGTTAGTTAATTCGGTTGTGGTATTTACATCAATAAAAGCTGCTGTTTTCTGGTCCTTACCCTCTTACTTTACGAAGGCCCACGGAAGTCCAGGAAAGGACTTAAATGCCTCTTACTTGACGAATGCCTTTATCAAATGGAAGAAAAGAGGCTGAAATGCCAAAAAGACTTTACGAAGGATCACTTTAACTAACCAATACATGATGAACGTAATAAAGCACTACTTAATAAATGCGAGCAAGAGGCCGGCTGGATAATAAGTCGCATGCATGCTTTAGCGACACAAGATGGGGGCGGACTTAACCAAACATCTCACGACACGAGCTGATGACAGCCATGCAGCACCTGTATGCCTTTGAGTGTAGTCCTGTTACGAGACACACATCGGCGATTGAGCTACAATAGCAAATTACACACCCTGTTCTGTATCCAGAGAATCGCTATGAGCGGAGAGACTTCGAATACTAGTGGATCATCAATGATTAGGTATGTTTTTTATATACGTCAATGCGTTTAATGGGTGGATAGATCAGATATAAAATGCGCATTTGTCTTTATATAATGCACCCGTAGCACTTGGTGGGCTCATTTGTTTAGATCACTTAGATTCATTTCGTCATTTTTTTTCTACCCATTTGAGAGCGAGGTCATCCATTTGAATGCTCCATCGTTGTGCTGGAGCCATTGCTTCTACGAATCCCCTCATCCTATCCCAGCTATGGAGGAAGCATGCACTAATGATTGGAAGCAGTCACTTTGATGAGCGTACTCTAAGGTGTAGTAAATGCTCTCTGTTAGGCTTGGTTAGGGGTCAAACGGGATGGGATGGTTAAGTGCCGATCGGGAGGAAATCCTGGGATGCATTGGGAGGATAAACGGAGAACATAAGGAGCTTTATTCTAGTGGTCGGGCACTATGATCTCAAAGCTAAGTATCGGTATAGCAATTGAGGAATAAAGCTTGGAGGATCTAACCGCGGAGATATGATGTTCCACTCCGGCACTAAGATCGGTAATATTTTCCCGGGTGTACCGTTGCTTTTCTCATTCTTATGCTCTTCCGGTTGTTGGTTCAATAGTTCAATGGTTCTACCTTGGCTCTACACCCTAACTTCAATAACGATAGCTGCCCGTAAGATTGAGGTAGATACAATATTTAGACCGCCTATTTATCCCTTTCGATTCAGCCAACTAACTATGCCTTTTACAAGAGGGAATAACTTCTGTACGTATGAAATAATTGGGCTTCAAGAGACCCTTCTTTGTTTCGGTTCGACCCCCTTACCAAATAAGTAACCTTGGGCGTCTCTGTTATGATGTCACCATATATAAAAGAGAATATACGTTATTATGCTCTAGCTCATTCGCTTACTCATTCTATTCCATTTGCTGCTTCCCTGCTACGGCTCCCTGGCTCCCTGGGAACCAACGAGCTAGGGGGAGAGCCCGACCAACAGAAAGAGACGGACTGGAAATCGGATCATTAGCCCCACCCACTAAGTGGTATCCACTATCCATCTATTTTCCCGGGCTAACATATACTATCTATTCCTTTCTATCCCCTGGCCTCCTTTCCCCGAGCTGATACACTTCCAGCCAACCCCATTTTATTCATCTCTATTCAAAGAATATCATGAGTAGGCTTTGGCCGCATTCAAGGCGAGGGAGCGGACCCCCTTCTCCTTTCTAGTTTTCGACCGGTTGCATTCGACTTTTTCACGTTACTCCGCCTCACCAAAATGAACTTATATGAGTGAATGTTGCCGCCAAAGTTGCATTTCGGTCAAGTATAGAATGGTTGGGACAGATAGGAGTATGGGATACTAGTAAATTGATATAGGTTGTAGGGCATGCCGGTTACCCCTTTCCCACTCGGTGTTCAATAGGAAGAGCTGGATCGACAGCATATGTGTTTGTGCAGGTTGGGCCGCAGGGGTAGCTCCTCTATATCATGCTCCACCCGCTCTAAGCTTGTAAAGTTTCGAGTTTGGCACTCAGCATCACAAGCAAGTTCCCTATCTTACCTACCAAACAAATTGGTTTTATTGGTTTTAGAGACGAATAAACCCAGATTATTAAGTCCCCCGTCGGGCGGGGTTAGTTTGAGGGGAATAAGGGGTTCACGTTTAAGTAAGGCTTTGCCGTCAGGGATGAATCGATAAATAAGGCCTTGAAAGGCCCTATTGGGCGTTGGGGGTAAATACTTACAGTAAGGCTCTAGTTCAGTAATCCGGGATAATACTTCGTGAACTAAGGCATTGAATGAAGGGCTTGAAGGGTCCTCTCCGGCTTGCCTGATGGAGGGGATGGAGAACCCAGATAGATGTTACGGGGTTATATTATATACGCGATTTCGGTTTTACAACACCACACCGAGCTCGCTCTTGTGACGGGACGGGGGCAAAATAGCGCTTCAGTGACGGGCTTTCCGGCCCTATATTTCTTCCCCCCAAAGTCACTAATGACATGCTCGTATTCAAAGTAACTAGCCAGGCCAAGGAAAGCCTTCTATTTCTTCCCTCGAGGATTGAAGAAAGCGTCTTGAAAGCCTCCTAAAACCCAAAATACGCCCACTCCTGAAAACTAGGGTTGTGATAAAGGCCTTATTGATTTGGGAAGAGTTGGCCTTTATTTATGGATGGGATTGAGGAAAGAAAAGAGGCTATCGACAATGCTGCTTGTCATTCTTTCTATATATGTAATTACGCTTTAGCCCCGGTAGTTCGGAACGGCCCACCCACTCACTTCTAAATCAAATAGAACGGGATTTGAGAAGAGGGAGACCCTAGAACTGGAACACCTCCCCATGATGGGATGGATGAAACTGGAGCGGTGGGCATTCCTGATGGTTGAGATGATGATGCACCTATTGAGGTAGGCACAGGATCTACCAGTTTCTGGGATGATATCACCATACACATGTTGGATGTGCTCGGTATCGACACTACAAGAGGAGGACCATAATATGTGCGAAGTAAAGTGGAGTCTTTGAAGACTCTAGGGCCTATTCCTGTAAGAGAGGAAATGGGTTGGCTTCCCTCAATAGTAGGCAAGACGTTGTTTGGATTGAGATGATACTTCGGGTAATAATAAGTCATCTGATCAACGGTTGTGATCTTCCCGTTATGTGGAAAAAGAATCATGCAGAAGACTGAGGAATCAACCGCCTGCATAGCATACATGTAACTACGTCCGAGGAGGATGTTGTAGTCCAATGGGGCATCTATGACCTCAACATCGACAAGAATGGTCTTACCGGCAAGTTCGATGGGGACATTTTGATATAGTCCCTATGGTTGAGAGGGATGGCCATCATACGCTCGAAGGGTAATTGTAGATGGCACTAACTCAGGAGATCAAAGTGTTTTCCAAACATTGGCAGACATAACACATGTGGATGCTCCCTCATCAATGATGCACCGATGAACAATGACGTTCTTTATTGTGACCAGAATTTGGAATGCAACAGAAGGTGGAAGGTGAGGTGTTGTGTTATCGATATAAAAGGTAATCATTCTGTCATCCGAAGGATCGACAAACCCCAAAGAAGATAGTAAGGCCTTCCTCTGTGATGGGCAGGTTTGAAGGACCTCTAAGGATGACATAGCGGTAGGGGACTGAGCTAGATCATCTACTATGCTGTATTGATGAGTGGCTCTTGCATGCGAATTCTGAGCGGTATGACGTAAAGGGATCTTCGGTACCTTAGGGGGTAGATCAACCTTAGGTCACGGTATCTTCAAGGGGCCACTACTAATGGGTGGAGAGTTGTTGGTATCAGTTGGCATTAGCTCAGCTATTAGCCCATATTGTCGACTGTGAGTCACAAGGTTCACTTTGGTGGAGTCCAAACATCAAATTTGATTGGAATGTCCAGGAGGATGATTATTGGACGATTGGCCTGAAGATTGGTTCTCGGACGTACTCACTAGGCCTTGTGATGGAAAAGGGTTTCTTAAAACAGTTAGTTGGTTTACAGGTGGGGGAGCCGGTTGGGTACCAGGTTGACCCTATCGGGCCCTAGCTTGGTCAGTTGCTTCCTTTAACTGAAGCAATTCTGGGAGAAGAGAGCAATTAGCCCATAAACACCACAAATAGTGCAAGAATGATTGGTCTGAAGCATGATCCGAGATTCAGCTATTGACTGCCTACACCTGATAGTAGTTACTTACCATACGACCTAGACCTTTTAGCCCTGGCTGGATGGCTGGCTTTCTTTCTAGCTTTCTTTCTGGCTGACTAACTGACTGACAGGAACTTCAATGGCTGGCTTAAAAGTGGGAATTTCACTAATGAAACCTGGCGTTGCCCATCCAGAGTCATACTAGCCGTACAACACTTGTGGGCGGCGTGTTCGCTAAGGCACTTGACGTTCAACCCCTCGACTTTAGCCGTATCCGTTGGTCATTCATTATATATGAGATTATACCACCATCGCTGATTCATTCACTTACGATATTAGAGCATCGCTGATTCATTCACTAATTCGTTCATTCATAGGCTTTTGAGATTCCTTTCATTGCCATTGCTCCATCCATGCATCGATCCGCCAGCCGGGTGACTGTTCAATCGCATCCCGCCATCCGGGTAACAACGATGGGAAGGACCTCCATCGCTCCATCGCTCCATCGATCCATCCATGCATCAATCCGGTGACTACTGGGCACTACCGCCATCCATCCGGGGAACAATGGTCAATACAGCCGGTGACTACTGGGCACTACCGCCATCCAGCCAAGACTGTTCGATCCCGCCCGGCATTTCCCTTCCCACCATCAATAAATCCATAACTAAATCCATCGCTCGATCGATCAATCCGGGAAACAATGGGAAAGACAGCCAGATAAGACAGTGAAATCCCGCCATCTGAGTAACAATGGGAAGGACCGCTCTCCGGGGTATGATGGTAAATACCGCCGTCCAGGTAACGTGTAAGATAGCGTGTAAGGAGGCCAACCGGGTAACGTGGAAGTAATAGGGTGTAAGAGGGTTGGAATAGGTTGGAAGTAAGAACATGGAAGAGGGTGAGCCAGGCAACGTGTAAGGCAACGTTCTATAAATGTGTAAGTAAGCAGTCCGCAGTCAGGAACAAGCCACTAACTTCCCTCACTCGGGAAGGTAAAGCAAGCCAGCCAGGCGTAAGGTATAGCCATCCGAGGTATAGCCATCCGAGGGAAATGGGAGCCAAAGCCAGGGGAAGGGGAGATAAAGCCAGACAGCCCCAGCCAGGGAAGTAGAGGGAACGTAAGTAGGGAAGCAGACAGTATAAAAGCCAGGGTACGCGTAACAGTCTGGAAGCCAGATAGGGAACGTGTAAGGAAGAAAGCCAGGCAACGTGGAAGTGGGGTTTGTCTTAGGCATTTTGTAAGGCATAATCCCCGACCGTACTTGGCAGTTTGCTCATAAGCCCCGGCCGTACTTGTCGGACTTGGCCTTCAATCCATTCGTGAGGAAGCGAGAAGCTACTCTCTTTTGGGCTATGGGTCCTAAGACACAATCCAACCAAAGGGAGAGTCGGGAGAGACAGATATCGTTGCTCGACCAAAGGGAGAGTAAGGATGGATATTAACACCCTTACTTACCGGGTTGGAAGGCGAAGCCTGACCTCACACCCACTCCTATTGACGGGTTGGAAGGCGAAGCCTGACCTCCCTCCATCCATGGGCGCAGCCTTACCTTCCCTCCATCCATTTCGCTATTGCTCCTTGTACCCTTTCCTCGATATAGTAATTGACTCGATAGAGATAGTCACCCGAAAGACTTACTCTGACTCTTAAGGGAGCTCTGCTCAGGTTTTACAGAATTCCATCCGTAATAACTGAACTCTACGGCACCGAGGAATCGAACCCCTTTGAACCATATAAAAACTACCGCAACGTATATAACGCGCCTGGATCAAGACCGAAGGCGAAGGCAAGTCCCCATTCCTATGACCGCTCCTATTCCCTTGCACCCAGGCCCACTTCCATAGCGGACATGCCAGTAGTTGATCCATCCAAGTGTTGATGTCAGCCTTAGAAGAATTAATCAGGTATACTGGAAGCGCAGTATACGGAAAACAATATGGATAGGAACGAACGCTCGATTCCTTATTTAGGGCCCAAGCAACTCCTTATTCATTTTCCTTCTCGACCCAAGGAAAGAAATAAGCGAACCTGAGCTCGCCCCGGCAGATCGGCCTTCCCTTCCTTTTCGACTTGCCTCCATTCTTCGAACTGCTAATATACCCGAAGGTACGGGCAGTCTGGCAAGCGGGCGTGGGATTACCCTTTCTTTGGTGCAGAAAGAGAAAACATAACTCCATAGAGCATTAGACAAAGTGTTTATTTAACGTATTAACTCATACGATTTCGGTCATTAGCCAGTTATCTAAGCTGCGGGTGAATCTACTGCATCCGGGCCTCTAACACTGATGCCGGGTGATCAATTAGATCATTCACTGATTTCATATAAAAACCATAACTTATACTGCTTATCGAACTAGGAGATCAACACCTGGGACTTTGACTCGGTAAACGAGGTAAATCACAGGTGCTTCTACAGGAGGAAAGGATGCTCGCTCTGTTGCTTTCACTTAGCTGGAGATCAATTGGTTCTGGTGAAAAAACAATTGCTTCAACGGATGCTTGCTCTTATGCGACTTATGGTTCGATTCCGATCGTTTCTGTTCTCATAAACATAATAAAAGCATAATTACGTATATAAGAAAAGAAGACCAAATCTTGGCACAAGATTCCGTAGGAGAAGGGTTGCGTAGGGAGCTGGCATCGTTCAAGGGAAAGCATCGGAAAGGCTTTTTATATGGAATCAAATTCCCTAGAAGTTCCTTGCCCTCGGAGGGACAAGCGGCTTCGCACCTTTAAAGGTACCTTCCAAAGTAATCCATTTTCCTCAAACTATATATAAAGTATATAAATCCCAATAACCGAAGGGAGTGATAGCCTCCCCATCCGAGCGAAGGGCCCTATATTATTTAGGGTCACATCACTATTCATAATAGGTGAGGATTCTTAGCCAAGCATCCTAGCGTAAAGGAGGTAGCCCAGCGGACTGACTAGCTGTAGGTGAGATCTATAGCGTACAGTAGGTTATGAGCCCCAGATTGAGGAGGAGGCTAAAGTGCGTGGGGTCAAGCCCCAGTGAGGCTACTGGGAAGGCACTTATAGGGGCCTAAACGTGGATTCGAAGGGTAAAGCCAAGCGAGGGTATTAGCCAAGGTAATAGCTATAGCGTAATAGCCCATAGAAGGAGGTTGGGCTTATCACCTCACCCCAGCCTACTAGCTGTAGGAAGGTGAGCTCTACTCCCCAGCCCAGTGTGTTTGGCTAAGCCAGTGGATCCAGGCTACATTATCTATGTGAGCATGCATTTTTAGTAGCTCCAGGTGGTGGGCTAACCTAGGGAGAGATATAAATTGTATATCTAATTTCTTCCAGTCAAATTCATGGTTCAAATGAAGATGGATACCTTTGATCCCGATTCCTGTCAATATAACAAAATGCATGCCTACCATCGTTTGGCTGGAATCAAATAAAAGCCTCCCTTTGGTGCGTAGAGTCAGCTGTTTCCAGTTCCTCTCTTTGGCTAGTTGATCGAGTTTACTTTATATAAGCGAGCATTAGGAGCTCCTGGTGGAGGGCTAAAACCAAGCTTGGCAGCTAGTTATTCCCCAGTATAAGAGGTAAGGGGTAAGCGACCTCCCTATTCCCCGAAGCTATAGTATAACGGGGCGGGGTCAAGGGTCCGGTAAAACCCTGAAACCTTCTTTCTCTTTTTACACTAACCATACCACGGATTTGTTTAGGGTGTTGCAACTAGCAGATTAACAGTTTTAGGCCTTCGTTCATTAGAGCTTAACGCACGCTATAGATCGGTACCTTATCTTTGGTAACTTCGTGAAGACAAAGGGGAAGGAAGAGCTAAATAAACAATAAAGCCCCGCGTTTTATTGCTCTAATACCACATGACACAAGAGGATATGATGGTCAATTAACCCGTATGAGTACCTACAGGCAGGAGAGAGGTCTGTGAGATAGTCAGGCGGTACATACAGCATGCATTTGGACGTGGGTGGTGGGAAATAGATCCTATCGCTTGGAACCCAAAGGCCCATCAGCGCAGGTTACTCTACCAAACCCAACTAGATCTTATCGCTTCAAGAACAAGGGAAGGGCTATATGGCTAACCAAGATCCCCAGTTTCATTGGTTATAAACACTTGCATTACGAGAGGAAAAGAGAAAGGTTTCATTACATCGCCTCATTAGTGCCGACCTACGGGAAAGAAAGAGGTTGGAAAGTTAGTTGGGCTTCACATCCAGCATTAGGATAGGAGGACCTGGGATAATGAAGTTTAGACTAAGACCCCTCTTTTCCAGGTGTTATAACCTAATTTTCGGATGGATGATTAGAATCTTGCTTGGATGGATAGATTCTCCTCTTGGAATGTTATCCCCTTTCTTTGAGGATATATAGAAAACAGTCTTACCGAAGGGAAGGCAGGGAGCATACTTAGCTACACTCAGACATCCGGCTACATACAATAGGGACACTCTTACCCATTCATACGCATTCACAGGACAAACAGAAGCTACTCCTTCTTCGGCAGCTGTCGTACCCCCTTACAGTCAGTCATACGAGTGTTACTGGACTAGACCATACCAAGACTATGCGAACCAGTAAAATCAAACAGGCAGAGTTGCCAGAGCGGCCTGCAGAGAGCCTCTTTTTCATTGGTTTACGAAGCCAAATCGTAGTCGTAGATAAAGTACTCTCGCCCGGCCCGCCCTACACCCTATATTTATTCCCTCAAAGCCATTTAAGCGAATTATTATTACTGACCGAACAATAGTTCGGCGTGCCCGCAATCCGAATCCACTTTCTTTCAGAGTTAGGATATAGTTGGAAATAGACATCATTTTGGGGTTTTATATATTGCTCAAGGCTGTCCCAAATAGAGTTTGAACACTCACTCATCATATGGGTAAGGGAAGCTCAAGGTTGTTTCATTATCATTCTTTATATATGTAATTATGCTTTAGCATCGTATGGGATTCGACCCTAATCGATCGTACCATAATATTGTATACAAAGAAATAAAAAAAGAAGTATTACTTTATCTTGATGGTAATAAATATATGGGCAATTAACCCTGCTATTTTTACCCCGTAAACCCTCTGCCTAGTTCTTTAGCTATTTATCACCCGCGAAGTCAATCAAAACAAAATAAGTAGTTACACTCAAGGCGAACATCACTCTAAAGGCCCCCTCCCTATACATGTTAAGTACAGAATTAGCAATATTACACGCCATAGAATAACGTACTAACAGAACGGCCAGACCACTTTATACTTATACCAGCCAGATAGATCTTCAACAACAAATTCCATAAACCACCTGTCTGGGGGGAAGGGCGGAACTAGATGCTTCTCCCCGGCCGAATACTTTATACGCCCCCATAACATACCTTGAGATAACATCCCTTTATCCAAGGCGATCAACTTGGTAAGCAAGCGCCTATCGGCCCCCTACTTTCTTCCATAGTAGCAAGCTACCTTATTGGGGGTTTTCCTAAGAAGGAAGTGGTTCATTTGATCCTTGCTTTCCCAATCTCCCCGGCCGGGAGGACCAGTCGGTATCTCGTATACATAAGTGTCGGGGTCGGGAAGACTTATGCGTAGCCATAAAAGGTGGAGACCTACCCTATGTATGTATGAAATAAAGAATTAGCTAGGGTGAGGGTGAGCTTGCCGAACTCTCGACCAAACGCCTTTTAGTTTACTTATTTGAGAGCCCAAATAAGTAAATGAACTTCTCTTTTCTTTATCTCGGGGTGGCTCAATAGGGTACGAAAGCGGGGAATGATAGGTAGCTTTTTTTGTAAGATGTGGGCTGTTGTCTGTGCCTATCCCGCCCGTAAGATGGGTCAGTATAAGAGCTTACATTATATACGTAATTCTACAACAACGGGCTCAGCAACTTTTCTCATCAACAGGTGAATCGTAAGTAAGCATCATGCATCGGTTGAAAAACGGAAAAGAAGACGTGCTCCATCGGTTCCAAAACCTAACCTACAAGAAGCCATCGACTCCTGGCATGAAGTATCAGGGGATTGAGTGCATCAACACCTGCGACTAGTGGTTCCCGGCAATGATCAGCAATGTGAGGTGTAGAGACCAAGGGAAGAGTTTCGGGGGTAGAGAACATGGGGCTTTAGATTATACCTTGCATCGGGAGGTAGATTATACCTCGATGGGTAGTTATATTGGCTCATATTGGGTACGAAAGATTTTGATTAGCCCTCTCCTCTCCTTATCAGTCGAGGCCCCCCTAAGCCTTATCAGTCGGCCCCTCTCCCTTATGGTCGCACTAAAGGTTAGGAGTTTACTTATTGGGTTGGTAACAGTCGACTGCTTGCGCATCCTTGACAGTCGGTGTGCTTACGCACCCTGCCGGTACTCACCATATGAATAGTGAGTCCCTCCGGGCCTCGGACCTCGTACCTCAGTCGAGTCCCTCCGGGCCTATCGTCGCTTCCACCCTCTCACTCGTGAATTTACCAGTTTCGATTGCTCAGTTCAACGATCCATTAAGCATTCGCAACGCCAGGTTCTCCCTCGTGAATTTCCCACCATCTGGATGGACCAGGTTCACATAGGAAGGATAACTTGATAGGCTACGTTCGCATTCTCTCTCATCTGGATACGTCACCTTTGCTTCCTTAATTTACCACTTCAATCAAGGCCAGGTAAACAGAGGAGAACTCGTCGATAGGTCCGCACTCTCTATCATCTGGAGACGCCACCTTCTCCCTCGTGAATTTACCAGTTTCAATTGCTAAGTTCAACGAATCAAGCATTCTCACAACGCTATCTTTCTGTATTTCATTTACCATCCGCCCCACCTAGTCGTACCATCCAGCAAGACCAATAATACCAGCCATATCATCCATCCTATACATCCGCCTTATTACGTATATAACTGCATCTGGCCCTAGCACAGAATTGGGATCTGGGCAGAAAGAAAGAAACCCCTTTCTGTGTGAATAAGCTAGTCCGAGCTCCCGCCGGCGTACACATCATTCCCAAACTTCTTTCGGCTGTGGAACTGAATCTAAATCTCCCTCTCAACGCAATGAAAGGTAGGTGTTTCAAGCTGTAGACGAGGCAAAGAAATTCCATCGAATGGGATAGAGAACATTCATTCATGTACTCAACTGCTGAATCCACGCATTGAGAATAACATTTTACAGAAAGCTAGCTGGTCGGCTTACTAACTGGGATGGGTTATTCATAACCACCTTTACACCCTTCAAACGGGGTTTTACCCATTGAAACATAATACAAATTAGCCTTCCACCCTTCATTCAATCAAGGAAGCATACTAACCCTCCATAAAACTATCATACTAAGACACTTTATACCGCTTATACCACCTATACTCAGACCCTTATACTCACTCTATCTCCATACCCATCCTACCTTCTATATAGCTATACACATCTATATCCCCAGCTAGCTCTATCTATCTACTTAGATGCCTATACTGCCTAACCTACCCTACCTGCCTACCCAACCCACCTTACCTTGACCTACCTACACTCAGTAGACTCCTCCTTCCAACCAAGCTCACTCAATCAAGGAATCAAGGATAGGTACCAGAGGGTCTATAGCCATCAGTCAAGCAAACAGACTAGGGTGGTTATTCAGTAGAACAACCTGCCTTATGATCCAGTCACACCTGCCTTCCTCATAATCAGTACTTCAATCCTTCTTAGCACACCAACTTTCTTAGCCACCCATCGAACCTTCTTACCTGCCTTCATATTGGTGATTGATCCGGGTTCCTGCTGCCTGATCTCTATCCACCTGTTTACCGGACCTTTACTTACTGCTTTAACCACCCTTGTTAATGCATGGAGTGCTACCTGTGCTAACCACTTGCTTCAGCCAGGAATCTTAGTTAGTTAGTGGTACCACTATTGAGCTTTCGGGGGACGAGCTTACAGATACAATTGATTGATTTAGACAGCCAGCATTGCTAGGATATGCTTGAATAACGTTAGTGCCTTTACTTTGAGATTTACCCACCTAGAGATAGATAGAGACTTGCCTGCCTTACTTAGACGACTTACAGCAAGCATTTGAGAAGATGGATGGAAGGGCTTCACATAGAGCAGAGAGAGCTGGACTTCAACATAGAGCATTGGTCACGGGCTTCAAATACAGCATTCACAGGCAGGCTTCAATAAATAACACTTGCTTTAAGATTCTTAGTGGTAGCAGTATCAACACTAGTACTCTCTTACTCAGCCTACCTTTACTTACGTGCATGCTATCCACCTATTTTGGTTACCAGACTTTACTTAACGCTTCATCCTACTTAGTTTATGGATGGAGGGAGTACTGCTTGCCCTTGCCAACCAATTGATTAAGCCAGGTAGGGCTTAAGGCTGGGGGGCTGGGTGAAGGCTTATCTTGCTGGCTTCTGGATGGGCTCTGGCTTCATCTAAGGTAAGGTTGTGTCATGCCGTCTTTGCCCCATACAACTTGAGCTATTCCCCTTCATCTAGCCCATACATTTTTACCCTACTACATTGCCTTGACCTATGACCTTTGAATGCATGTTCCAACCCTTCAACTACCTCTCCCCCTTATCGAGAGTTCGACAGGCTCACCCCCACCCAATAACGCGGAGGTTTGATGCTTTGGCCCTTGCCCGATGCGGACAAGCAACTACATTGATGGCAGCCCCCTTGTCGACAGTTCGATTCCTCACCCTTGCCCGATGCGGACAAGCAACTACGTTCCTACAAGATTAGCCATTTGACCGTGGCGAAGGTTTTGGAATATTAAGCAACGAATGAATG
>APFE030595478.1:37158-63730 GCA_000404065.3 Pinus taeda | reverse complement strand
ACAAGCAAAGAGAGAACAAACACAAGCGTAAAATCTACTAAAAACAACTATGTATCAGTCAGGAAGGATACAATTTTACATTAATCATTCATAGGACAAATGGAAATGGAACCATAAGAGTAGTCATCTATCTTTATTAATCAGAAAATAGAGTAAGGTACAACCGAAGTCCTGACGCTGAGTCCTTCTCTAGAGGGTTCAGCCAGCATGTCTTCCAAGCATTCACCTTTGAAGCAAATCTCCCAAGTCAAAGAGGTCTCTCTCTCACATACAAGGCAACAAGCTCATGACCTTCCTCAAGCTCAAAGCAATCCTCACACAACACACCAAATGCCTACAAGAGCAGCATTAATGCACTAAGAATTCCTCAATCAAAGTCTATATGTTCCAAAACTAGCTGCTCATGGGCAATGGAGGAGGCTTATAAAGGAGAAGGATTCTCCATGAATAGGTAAAGGATGAGCTTTCCCCCAAGATAAGTGGATGGTCAGTCGAACAGACATGCCAGAGAAAGGATGGCGACCTCAACAATGCTAACAACCTCAACAATGTTCCCGTGTTCCACTCATCACGTCAACTAATTTTCCACGCATTCCACTCATTTGCCCCACAATAAAACCCCGAAATCATGATTAATGATTTATTGATTTATCATCCTACTTTTTAGGATTTAATAATTCTTCCTAATTTTATGAATCATGATATTGTGGAGCCGTGTTTAATAATTCTTCCTAATTTTCCACTTCTTTTTATTAATTTAAGTTGGGATGGAGACACCCAAAAACATCGGGATGCACTCATCAAAGCAAAATCCATGACTATGACTTTGTCTTCCACTCAATACCTGAAATTATACCACGCCAATTTTCCTACTTTTTAGGATTTAATAATTCTTCCTACTTTTATAAATTCTTCAATACCTCAAATTATATCTTCCACGCGTTCCACCCATTTTCCACACAATCAAATCCCGAAATCACCTCTGTTCACCCACTCATCACGCCAACCAATTTCTACGACTCTTTGAATTGTAGTGAATTCATAGGCAAAGCATCTTAAATAAAGACAATTCTCAAAGTCTTTATTTGGAAATTTTATCAAATTTATATATGACTCTTCTAGAAGGGTATTAAGACCATTAGAACCTTAAACATTAAATTATATTAAAAAAATTACATAATTTTACTTAATATTTTAAATAAAAAATTAAAATATTTATCTATATTTTACACATAAACTTTATACATATTTTCTAGACAATTTTCTCAACAAAAACATTATCACTGCAATTAAGACATTGTTGTTATTGTCACTTAGTCCACAATGCAGAATTATAATTGACAAAATACTTTAATTTACTAATTAGTACAACCTAAATTGATTAGTTCTACACCTTAACTCTAACTTGAATTTAGCTATATATAAATTAAAAAGAGGTGCCAGCTACTATATAGCACTTATCATTAAAATTATCTTTATTAATCAAAAAATATAAATAAATAAAAATACAAATACAAATTTATCTTTATCATAAATATATACATTTCTTAAAAAAGAATATTATTTTATTTAATGAGAAATATTTCCGCGGAAATCACATTGTAATATTTTTGTCGAGGCGTTTTGAACCAATGAGTGTGGTTCATCGTCAAAGTTGAATAACCAGATCATGGCTACAGGTTAAATGGGGAGAGAAGATCTATATTAGACTGGGTGTATGTAACTGTTTACATGAAATGATGGTAGAATTCTAGAGAAGGGAATATGTGTTGCATACGTTAAAGAAGGGCTATTATGATAAGCTATTGGATGCACAAAGTATAGTCAATGTGTTATAGAGATATATTCTTTGTATGGATAGAAGAACTATTGAGTCATATTTCTTTAGGAAAATGATATGTGATTACTTTTATGCTAACATTACTATTATCATAGTTACTTGTTGAATGAGATGTGTATGCACATGAGATTGGTGTTAGCTTTCTTTAGAAAAGATATACATTCGCATGCGGGAAGAGACAACAAGTTGTGTAGTTTTCTTTAAATATTTACATGCATCAAAAGTAATAGCTAAAGGACTAGTTCTTTTGATATAGTTTATGTAAATTTTCATGTAAAGAAATTATAACTGATGTTTTTGTTAGTCCCTTCAAAGGAATGCCTTAGTGTTTTGTACTCTAAGAACATGTGCTTATGCGAAGGGAAATGCTAGCTATATGATTATTTATAAATGCAATCATGATGTCAATATTGATAACGATAACATGGCAGGTAATGTTGGATTACTCGCGCAAGGCATAGATTATATTTAATGTTGTGGCAGGAAAATGATTAATGGTTCATGCAGATGAGTACGAGTTGTGGGATCGTACATTGCTAGAACAATCATGCCATAAGGAACGTTGCATGTGGCGGTATGTAAGTAAAGGGTTTCATGGAAACTATATTAGCTTTTAGCTAGTTATGTGACAACTTAATGATAATTCATTGTAATAATTTACAATGGCTAAGGGATGGAATCCCTTATAAGCCATTGAGTGAGGGGTGAAAACCCTCACGAGCGTTTAATAAAGAGAATAAATGTTTGCTGGTTTTCACCCTACGGGGTTTCCAAGGTATAATGGTGTTCAATGGTGTGATAGCCTTTTGCATCAGTTGGATGATGTTGAATCCTTGAAGATGATGTTTCTTTATTTGATGTGATGATCATAATTTCCTAGTACGTGATTATTTAATATGGTTAAGGAAAATCATAAAATGGATGGAAGGTTCATGAGACAGTTTATGTTATTACACTACCACAGTGGTAGTTAATGGTTATGCAAATGGTTATGCAACTTACTGTATTTTATTGCAATTTACTTGATGTATTAATGAACATTATATTTAATGGTTAATGAGGAATTGTGGAGTTGTGAATTGGATAATTACTTGTGGGTAATTTGTATAAAAAAAATTCTAACTCCCTGCTTTTACATGTGAGGTTACCGGGGTACATTACGTAGCACTGATCATTAAAATTATCTTTATTAATCCAAAATTATAAATAAATAAAAATAAAAATTATATTTTCCCCTTGACATTCCAAGCCCCATAATTTACCAAAAGATGTCAAGCATGCTGTGTTCCTACCCAAAGAGCCATCATTTCCCCTATTGGTGACATTCTTTTCACCATTACAACCCAATCCTTTGACCAAATGATGTTGGCCCCCATCGTGGAAAATAATGCCCCTTTCTACCTAAAAGCCCTCACCCAACTTTATCAAAAGCTGGAATTTGCCACTAGAGCTAGAATTTTTGAGATTTTCTTGCAAGAGAATGCCCAATTTCCCAAAAATAATCCTCCATATCCTTCTTTCATTTTCCCTAATCAGGCCAAGAAGATTATTTCCATGATTTCTTACATTTAGGCTATCATTCTGATTAGTAGGTAGATGAGCCCATTTTAGAATTCCTCTCCATATTTTCCATGGACAACAAGCCCTCCTTGGTGTTCAACTTTAGTCAATTTTTGGCTGATAATATCCATGAACAATTCATAAAGTTTCCTACAGAACATGTGTTCAATTACACCTTATTTTGATTTATATGTTCCTCTATTATCAGGTAGATAAATTCATTTTTGCATTACAGAAGCTAGATGATGCAGGTTACTAGCAGCTAGTAATCTTTTGGACCTCATTGGTTATGAGAGAACAACAAGAATGCATTTATAATCAGTTTATCGAAGACTTTGTTCATACAACGATGAACATTTTGAATAGTGTAGTACATCCCAAAATCAGTGAGGAAATCAAGAGAATTTTTCATTTGTCTATCCAAGCAAAGATAGGGGATTGGTATTCATACCAAAATTACAAAGAAATCAGGGTATATGGTTGTGGATTGGCCCCCTATAAACTTCCCAAATACCTCCCAATCAGGATTTTTTCCCTGGAGTATATCAGGCAGATGTTGAATTCAAATGGCATCCACTTTGTAGTGGCCATGAAGAAGGCAAAATTTAGAATAAAGACACGGGTGGGCCCATTTGTGTGCAACACAAGGGCAACAGGTGAAGAGAAACGAAGTTCAGTTTGAGCTTTACATGGTCTTATGACCCCTGTGGCATCATCTCAAAGCTCAAAGTGGATAATAAAAACACTCTTTACATTCATAATTCAAGGCCAGACATAGAACAATATGCTAATCAGCTAGAGTGGGCAGAAAATACCTTGCAGGAAGCTGAAGAACAACTTGTTTCTACTTCTATTTTGCAGACTCCTATTCCTCAGGAAAAATCAAGAAAAAGACAGAGGGAGGAAGGATCATCATCTACAACCAGGAGTGAAGCCAAAGAATTCAAAATCAGTTATAGGAAGAGAGCAAAGGTAACTCCCAGAGTAGAATTGGACAAAGAAACTGAAGAGCATGCAGCCATCATCATCATAGATTCACCACTTGCAACTACCAAATTCACAACATCTCCTTCTAAACCTTCATCTTCACAAGGTCACAAGGAAATTGAGATGGAATCACAGAATGTCCAAACAGAAAAAGAGAAGATAGTTTTTGACAGGTACAGGGAGATAAATGTTGGAAATGAAATTCTAAAGAATAACACTTATAACCAATTTTGGAATCAGACTTCCAACTCACAAAGTAGGTTGTTGATACTCTTTGATATAGAGCATGGAAAAAATGCAGATGTATTTTCTTAAGGCCCAGATTCCACAGCCAAAATCAGCATTAGACTACAAGAGCACAACTTTTGAATTTAGCACAAAGGACATACATCCCATTGATCAAATGGAGATTGACAAGCAAACTGGTGAAATGATATCCTCTACTTTAACTAACACTGCTATGTCACTTTCTAAATTGTGGGTTTCTTTTGCAAATGTCCAGTCACAGTTGAAGATGGAAAAAGTCTCCTATTTGGCAAAGGATAACATGATCAAGTCTTTGGAAGACTTGGTGATGACAATAGGGTATGACCCTAAAGATGTCAATGCTGCTAAGGATATTTTTGAAAAGGAGAACCTGGACATTGCAGCCTTAAGAAAGTAGCTCAAGCTACTAGCCATAGAGGATGCAATGACCAAGGATATTGAAGAAACTCAAGCACAGAAATAAGATATGATGAAATTGATCATACAACAAAATATAAATATTAAGTAGATGGAGGCAGAATTGGAGAAAATGATAAAGGAGAAGGAAGATAGTCTGAAGGTGGCCATTTTCCCCTTAGATGTTGTACCTATTTTCCAGCTTCCATCAATAGGGGCAAGCACTGCATTTGCCTCCTCCACTCATACTACCAGTGTTGAACAGGTAACACAAAACTTACAGAACATGTCACTACAATAAAAGGAGATCGAGACTTTGCAGGGCCAAGTCAAAGCTTTAGAAAAGGCCAAAGATGAAGCTGCTCGGATTACTGAAATGGAGAAATCCTAGAGACTGATTGAAAAGTTTCACAAGGTAGAGAGGGACACTTCAATTGGTCAGACCTTGGCCCAAGCCAAGGAAACTATTTTGATTAATATATTAGACTCTATGAATGAGATTTTCCACTCTATCCAAATCATATTTTAGCAGAAAGAGTTGATAGAGAAGGCTAAAGAAACTATTGTGTAATGAAGAGAAAATCTGGGAGAGATGCCCACAGAAGCCTCTAATATAATCAAGTTCTTAAACTCAAAGTCCAAGTATGATTTGGAGGAGGTAGGAATCAGTGATAGAACTACCACCATTCTGGAAGTCAAGAAAGTCTTGACAAAGAGAAATTTCATTGATCAGTTGGAAGAAAGGTGTGAAACCTTAGAGCTACATGTAAACAAGTTCACAAACAGAACTGAGGCCTTAATGCAAAAGGGATTGCCCAGTATCTATGTTATAAACGAACAATTTATCACTCAGGAAGACTATATCCTCAAGATGAAAGAAGTGGCTAAAAGAAACATCAGTGGAAGTAAGGGCAGCATGAAAGCGAAGGCATTTTGAAAACTATGTCAAATGATTTCCATGTAGAGATTGTGGTAAAACACATTTTTACCGTAAAACCAACTTTTCCCAAATACACAAAGGTGGATGAAATTTATCGCAGTGTAATAAAATTGACAGTTCTAGATGAAAGGAGATGGAAGCAATTGGCTGATTTATTGGATTGAAGGATAATTCAGGAGCAGTAAAATAACTTTCCAGTGCCGCAGGTAGCACGATGGTCAGTTTAGCATCGCATCACTATTTCAGGTTGACTTGGCAACCGAAACCATCAAAATAGGGCCATCTTTCCATTCAATAGCCTACATAGCCTATTCTTTTGCTAGCATTAGATGATATATTTTGTAATTAGGCTAAAAATACATTATCGGTTTAATAACAATTTTGTGAAGAATTTTTGTAATTTTCATTATAAATACTTTGTTGTTTGAAGTATCAGGGGTTGATTGCCGAATCTAATTTCCTTTTGCATATTGTAATTTTAAAAGTACTGGAGCATCAATAATATAGGGACCTTTCACAGGATTCATGTGGTGTACTAAATGGTGATGTGTCTCTTCTATCTATTTCTTTAAACATTGTTTTTCCTTTCTTTGTTATTCTAAATTTCTGAATGAATCAACAGAAACTCTGATAAATAGGATTCTTTATTCAGAGTGCCCTATTTTGGTTGTTGTTAATTTTAATGTTTTCCACTGAAGTCAAATCAAGGAATTCTTAATTGCTCCTTGCTTTCTATTGAACCTTACACTTCTGTTGGTCCACTATTCATTTAATTTTTGAAAAGATCCAGTTAATGTAACCTAGCTTTCCCTATGAGAACTCCTCTAAAAATTGATGCAAAACTCCATTTTAGTTTATAGACTCCATGGCCCAATGGAATTATAGCACTCAAATCAACCAAACCTTTCAAACAAAACAAACAAGTACCTTCATAACTAGCCTAAAATTCACATAAAAACAAAGCTAAGTTAAACAAAGAGATCCCTCTTTGAAGATGTCAGGGTTAGATCCCAGCTTCCAAAGTGATTTTGATCTCGTCCAATGTGTTTACTCCCTCAACCTCAAAAGTACAGAATGACAACATAGTGACGACCATACCGGAGAAGAATACTTTTTAATCTAAAACATTATTAATCCCTGGTATCTAATCAGTATTTCTATAAATCAAGACTTATATATCATTATGAAATACATGATTTGAGGTTGTTATTTTGTAAATTTTCTAGTGTGTCATCGATTTGATTTTTATTTGTGTGATGATTTTTAATAGACCTGGCTCCCAAAATATTTTTCACTAGATCTCACCCTGACCCCAACTCGTTGAATTTGTAGATAACCCTGAGAAATTGGTGAGGAAGAAAAGTTTTATAGAGTCAAAGTAGTAATAGTCCATTGTCTAGATTCAATTCTCTTTATGAGAATATTAATTTGTCAATGTCTAATTCTCTCCCAGAGAAATTTGAAACTATACAATATATAGAGTTTGATTTGCCTTTCCAGCATAGCTTTTTTAGATTAATGTTAGAAGCTTTTGTAGATCAAACTATCGTTGATAAAGCCCTACTACAACCATACACACCCCAAACCCAGTATTTTGAAACAGATCCTAATCTTGAATCCTTACAAAAATTTGACAAATTACAAGGTCTAGTTTCAGTGTTGGACCAAGCTATTGAAGAAGGTTTTATTCAACAATCTATTGAATTTTCTGCTTTAACAGTTGCAGCTGCCTCTTTGTCTAGTCAATTTTCCCAATCAGTTCATCTATAGCCTCCCAGTCCTACTCATTCCATAGTTTCAACTTCCTCATTTGTGATCTCTCAAACTGTTATTCCTACCATCCCTGTAGTTATCAAAACTACACCTACATTAGGTCCATTTTCAAGGCCGGTAGGTGTGCACCTTTGGTGTTACCAGGCCAGCTAAAAGTTATGCCTAGAGATCACCAATCTAAAATTGTGACCTTTGATAACACTTGGGCTTATATTGCTCAACAGCATGTGGATAGGACGAATGATGTGTTTGACCTTCAATAAGTAGATGAAGCCGATGTTAAAATGAGATTTTTTGCTCAAACTTTAGGAGGTGATGTCAAAAAATGGTTTAGGGGTTTACCTACAGGAAGTATAGCCAACCTTGATGCTTTCCATCAAAATTACTTAGCTAGATGGGAGATCAGGAAAATTCACTTCAACTCCTAAATGAATATAAAGGACTGAAAAAAAAACCAAATGAGAGTGTGGAAGAATATTGTGAACAGTTTAATACTATTTACAATGCCATTCCACAAGACATCAAGCCCTCCCCTAGCCTGGCTCTAATTGATTTTCTAGATGGTTTCGATGTAGACATGGAATATCAACTTAGAGAGAGAGACCCGACAACTTGGGAAGAAATGCAAGCAAATGCTATTAAAGTTGAAGCTAACATCCTAGCCAAGAAGATTAAATTGAAATCTGATAGCAGAGTTCTATAAAGGAAGAACATTCTACTTCTATTGTTGATCATAAAATTGATAACCTAGTGAGAGTAGTGAATCAGATGATGCAAAGAGTGAACATCAATGACAAAACTCAAGTAAGAGAGAACCAAAATGCCCCTTAGACTAGAAACCAAAACTTTAGAAGGAATGTTCCCCAAATTAAACAAAGAGAACAAAAGGGTCCATACCAGCAGGTTCAACCTCCTTTTCAAAAAAATTACACAGATGATGAGGGGAATATTGTTGAATATTTGGATGATAATCAAATTAATTTGATGGGGATAAATGATGATGGAATAGTTTTCCTCACTCAAGAAGAGCAGGAACTTTTCACCTAGCCCACACTAAACTAGATTCTGAAGAGTCAGATGAATATAAACAAGGCTTTGAAAATGCCATAATGGAAGTCCATATGTAGTATAACCTTAGGAGCAAAAAGAATCCAGACACTCTCAACATCAAAAACTCAGATAACCTGCTAAAAAGCCATCTGAAATTGAACCTAGGAAAACCACAAATAGTCTTCCTAAGAAAAATGTGGATAATTCTGACAAGGAAAAGGTATAAATCCCTATCAAAAAGGTTTTTGACTGTGTTTCCAAAACTACTCAAACAAATATCCCAACCTAATCTAGGTGGATATTCAGATACAATGGCATGGAAAAAATAAAAAATCAAAGTGATCAGAATGAAGTCAAGCTAGGACCAGAGCAGAGATCTCATCTTTTTGATTCCAACGGTGTAAACGGTACTTCAATCTGAGTCTGGATGATGAAGTTATTACAAAAAGAAGGGTTCTTCAATCCTTAAGAAAATGAGGAATTTCCTTTGAAAAAGGAGTCTTAAGCCTTAAGGACAAATCTCCATCAGAGGTTGCATAAGGGTGGACTTAAGATTTGGGCCGTGGAACCCCCGATCGCTGATATCTAATCAGATCAGATCGATAGATCGGAGGCAATCACAATCAGCGGTCATATATATATATATGGATATCGGCGATTAGCTGGATCGGCGGAACCCTTATCAGTCACTCGGGGTGACACATGTCGGGGATGTCGATGCAATCGGTGATCGGTCATTCCCGAGGACCAGGATAGGGACACAACGATATGTTGATTCACGACCTCAGCGCAGACCCGATACAGATTATATGCCCGATTTAATAATATTTGAAATCTGGGTGAAAGGTTTTTGGCGGATTTCTTAGTGTTTTCGGGATCTTGGAAGTTTTATTGTTTAGACGATAAGAGGCCATTTTTAGGGATGGTTGCACCCACTGATACTTTCATTCTACCAACCTCCATAGTTAAGCAGGTAAGCCCCGTTTTAAATGGGATTTTGTCCAAGAATCCTTTATAAAAGAGGATCAATGGAAGAGCATGAGAGGATGCATTTTGATGATTGCAACACCTGTGTTTGGATAGTTACACGATTCCAGCCCCTTCTATTGCTTCATGAAACTTTGGCGCTGCATACCACTCCATCTCAGGCATTCATTTCATAGCCATTAGGCAAATCGGAGGTATAAGCCTCTTTATGGACAGATTGATAAATGTAATTCTATTTATTCATGCCATTTAATAAGAAAGGCCTCCCCATTGTTGAGTTGGGGACATAATCCAAATTGGAGGAAATCTGTTATCAAGCCTTGGTGTTCTCTTTTGTGCCTTTTATGTGTTTTCTTCTTCTTTTCATATGTGCACATTTATGTGTTAAGCTGCAATTTTATATGCAATTCTTTTCTATACATCTATAATTAAAAACATCCTAGATCAAGTGGTATCAGAGTAGGGCTTTTTAGGTGTGAATTTCATGTTTGTATGCTAAAAGAGGCAGGCTTCAAAGAGGCGAAGGGAATCTAGAACCTTTTGATCCAAAGGCCGGGCATGCACCTCAAAGAAGAAACATGGCTGAAGAGGAAGATTGTATTGAAGAGGAGTGCAATTTCAGAAAGACTTTATATTCAATGGAAGAGAATATCAGTCAATTGGTTATAAGATTGGAAAAATATGAAGAGAGGAATCAAGAAGGACAAGGTTTAGCACATGGGAATGATGGAGAGGAACCCCCTCCTTCTCCTTCTGGCGGTGAAGGTTCTTCTTCCCTCACTACCATAATCAGAGAAATCCAAAGAATGCATCTAAGAAACATTTTTTTTAAATTAGATGTTAAATTTGATCTTTCTGTGTTTAATGGTGAAAGTAACACATAAAAGATTAACAATTGGATTAGGCAGATTGAGGTTTATTGCAGGATTCAACAAATCATAGAGGATGAGGTGAAAATCTAGCTGGCCTCTCTATGGTTGGGCAACACAGCTCTCGTTTGGTGGGAGAGTAAATTGCAAAGTAGTAAAAATGTGGGTAAGCTCTTTCCCTCATGGTCTGATTTTACTTCTGTGTTAAAGGGATAGTTTTATCCCTTAGGATACAAATAGAAAGCTTTCATGAATTGGCAATGTTTTAGGCAAGGCAAAGGGAAAGATGTTCAAAGTTTTACAAAAGAACTTAGGAAGCAAGCACTGAATTTGAGTATTGCACTAGATACACCTGAAGTTGTAACTAAGTATATTGGCTCACTGCATAGTTATATTTGACATTCGTTATTGCTTTTTGAACCAACCACTATTGATGCAGCTAGTGTGAAAGAAATTCATATTGAGAACAGGGGCAAGAATGAAAGAGAGGACCAATCCAGAAAGCCACCGTTCAAGCCTCCCAATGGCAAATCCAAAGTGAAATGGAAAGGGAAGGAGAAGAAAACAACAGCAGCCAAAGAGGGAGAGCGGCCTTATTGTAATCATTGCAAGAAAGAAGGCCACGATGATGATCAATGTTGGAAGCAACACCTAGAAAAACGCCCAAAGAAGTATGGAGGAAAAGAGAAGTAGAAAACAATGGCAGTAGCACAGCAAGACCTTGGATCAAATTCAGGAGATGAGGCACTGGTCACAGCAGCGGGAACAAAAGGTACCCTTACACCTCCTATTGATTCTAAATCACATGGAGCACCAATTCTGTAGATGAGTCCCTTTCAAATGATAGAAAAAGAATTGAATTATTTCATATGAGAGTTGTAGTAAATCATACCAAAGTAGAAAATATGTTTGATACAGGGTCCCAAGAAAATTTAATTGCAGAATCCCTAGTAAAGAAGCTTGGCTCAGTAACAAAACAACACCCAAAGCCTTACCCGCTGGGATGGATACATGATAAAGCTAAATTGAATGTAACCCAACAGTGCAAGGTAAAATTTGTGATTGCTTCTAAGCTGGTAGATGAAGTAGAGATGGATGTTATACCATTAGACATATGTGGCATGGTATTAGGTAGCCCCTACCTGTATGACAAAAAAATTGTCTTTTACCACCATGAGAATAAATACCACATCACTAAGGATGGGATAGAGTACATAATACGGGCTCATCAAAACAAAATTAACACCAGCCTAGTAAGCGTTGGGTAGATGAAATGGCTGGTAAATTACAGCAAAACATGCATGCTTATGGTCATCAGGGAAAAGGAGGCCGAAGTCACATACGTGTTCCAAGGCTACGATGGGAAGCATAAATAGGAATTGATGGATTTAATTGTTGATTATAATGCATTATTTCAGGAGTCGTGGGGACTATCTCTAAATAGAGAGATCCAACACGAGATCCACCTGTTGCATGATACCCCTCTGCCGAATATTGACATGTACAGAATGTCAGAATTTGAAATGGGGAGATCAAGCATCAAGTGCAGCAATTGTTGGACCAAGGCATGATTAGGCCGAGCTCCTCTCCATGCGGGCCGCCAATTGTTTTAATTCCAAAGAAAGACAGCAGCTGGAGGATGTGCATGGAATACCGCGCGCTCAAAAAAATATCAGTAAAAAATCGTTATCCCCTCCCACGCATAGATGATTTATTGGATCAATTAAAAAATGTTGTATATTTCACAAAGTTGGATTTGAGCAGTGGCTATCTCCAGGTCCGAATTGCAGAGTAGGACATGTGGAAAACCACTTTGAAAACCAAGCAGGGGCTATTCGAATGGATGGTAATGCCATTCTGGCTTTGCAACGCTCCAACCACCTTTATGCGGGTTATGAATCATATATTTCAGCCTTTCATTGATAAGTTTGTTCTTATATATTTAGATGATATACTAGTTTTCAACAAGAGTTGGTTTGAACATGTGATCATGTAAAGAAAGTGCTTGATGTGTTGAAGAAAGAAAAACTCTTTGTAAAATTGTCAAAGTGTGAGTTCGGGAAAACCTCTTTGGGTTACCTAGGTCATATTGTTGGTCATGGTCAGTTAAAAATTGGTTGCGCTAAAGTTGAAGCAATTGTAAATTGGCCTAAGCCTACTAGTGTAACTGAGGTCCATAGTTTTCTAGGTGCACTCCAGTATTGGAGGAGATTTATTGCTATTTTCTCTATTATTGCAACACCTTTGCACACATTGACTATTGAAAATGCAACAAGATGATGGAGCTTAGTGAAAATAAGTCGCCTTCACTAAGTGGTCCCATAGGCTATTTTTGGCGCAAAGTCTATTTTTAGACATATGGATCATGGTCTATGAGTTGTAGGATGCTATTTGTGGATGATTGGTCAAGTTGGTAAAAATAGATGGACCTCTATTTTTAGACATATGGGCAGAGTCTATTTTTAGACCACCAGTCAAAAAATAGAACAGTCGAATATTATTAGCTCTTAATAATATTTGGACTATAAACATTATCTTATCCTCTTGCAGCACTTCAGTTCGAGCTACGGATGTGGCACATGCAACTGCCAGAAGGAAATACGCTTTTTCTATGGGTTAGTTGAGCTATTGCATGATGGACTTCAGTTAGAACTCAAGTGATTGAGTTTGGTGGAGTTGATTGAGGAGTTGATGGAGTTGTGTTCAGTTTGACTTAGTTGAACTATTTGTATTTAGTCTAACTGATAAACTAGTGATGAGTGGTGTGAATTAATTATTAATTAATTCACTAATTTTTAACTCATAAATCAACTAAAGAATACATCAGTTAACTCAGTGCATGGACAGTTCAGTGGAGACAAGTGTTAGAGGTGGGTGAAAGGGTGAGACTACTATCAGTTGTGACTATAGCTGTGCATGAGATTTGCACAATCATTGATTGAGATTGCCAATGAGGATTGCACAGTACAAGCCAAGGGAATTCAAACTTTGATCAAATCTATTCTCAACTTGGATTGCACAGTGGAGGCAGGCAAACAGTGGAGGAGATTTGAGCCTCTGACTTATTCAGATCTAAGCTAGTTTGTGTGTAACAGGTGGAGATAGTACTGAGTACTTGTGAGGAGTATTGTACTATGTATTGTTACATGTTCTCTATCATTATAATATACAGATAGTAGGGGGTTTTCAGCTGTATGCTTTCCCCATTACATACTATGTTGATATGTGCGATTGATGTTTCAATGTGTGCATGCGATTGTTTCTTAATTCCGAAAATTGATGATCAATGGTAGAGGAGGTTATGTATTATGAATGAATTCCGAAAATAGTGTATAATCAGGATAACCTCTGTGAATAAGTGTTATATTATTCAAAATTTCTACAAATCCTTATGGAAACAACCTTCATCTTCATGCTCAAAAGCACCTCGACGTAAAACTCGATGACTTCATTATTTTTATTGGAGGAGTCACGGAGAGTAGTAACATGACTAAGATCATTAGTTTCTTGCCCTATATTTACCATGAATATGCAAAGTGAATCCTCGTATTCAAGTCCACCATCACTCACATCGAGTAGATCATGATCTACCTTTTATCGCTTGTCATAGGATATTTCCTCATTTTTTTTTCTTCTTCTTACATTACTCACCAAATTCAACAACGATTAAAACACCATGCACCCATAGTGTAGAATGTATGACGATTGCATATCACAAGTATGCAAATTTTGTTTGTCTTGGCTTTGCTCTTTTTACAGCCTTCTTCAGTTATTAGCTTGGACTTAAGACCAACCTTCTGCACACAGACTCTACTAGGCCATCCACACTCAAGTCTAGCTGTGATTCCAATCAGTAAAAAAATAAAACAATAATGTGAAAGAAATAAACAAATACATCATTAAAAAAATAGACTTTAATAGCATGCACACAATTTTTTTACCTTGGAAACCCTTATAGGAAACCAACTAAGATCATTCATGGCCAAATGATATTTACAATGGAGTCTTTACACTTTTAAGTAGGTTACATTAAAAAAAAAATATGAATATTATGGATAAAATCACGGGTTATCAAAACCTCAAGCTAAAATAACGCAAATAATATCTTGACCTTGACCAAATGAAATTTAAGAGAACCGCCTATTTGTGTGAAAAAGATTTCATTAAAATTGTTTTTTTAATAGGAAAAGGGCATGCCTATTCGTAGAGTCCTTGCACCTTAAGGGACTAAGAATTGTCTCTTTTTATGTCAATAGATGAAATAACAATTTTCAGTGGAATCCAACTATGCAATTTCAAGCAAGATTGTAATTTTTTGTTGTTTAAAATACATTTTTGAATGCATAAATAGATTCAACATCTTGAAAAACAACTATGCAATTTCAAGCAAGATTGTGATTTTTTGTTGTTTAAATACATTTTTGAATGCATAAATAGATTCAACACCTTGAAAAACCCGGGCAATTGAATTATGTAGATGAAACAATGTAAACTCAAGTTTTTAAAAATCTCTACCGAATTTTGGTTAAAACTAATCAGAAAAAATACCATAAAAAGGACCATTTTGTCTATTAGTTAAGATATGCCTTAAAGAATAGTGAGTCAAAATTCTCCATTTATTGGGTACAACTTAATCAATAGGTGCTTGTGCTCTTCAACAACTTAATATCGATCACAATCATGAGTGTCATAGCCAGTATGCTATGTTGGTTGATGGTTGGTGATGTCAAACTTAACTTAAATTTTATGAAATCTGAAATTCGATTTTGGATCAATTTGGTTCAAACAAACGTTAAAAAATTAAAATAGTTTGAGTATTTTATTTTGCTTTTTAGCATAGTGGTGCTAATTCAGTATGGTAGAGATGTGGTAACGTATTATTTAACATTTAACTCTATCAAAATAAAATAAAATAGAAAGCATACAATTAATAATTATAATTGTAATTAATTATAATTAATAATTTTAGGAGGATATGTCATTGGACCAAATTCCAATTCTGAGCGACTTGGGCGACAACTAGTGTGGGGACTCCAGTAAGTTCATATATCTGCACCCGAGAAGGCAAGAAAGAATGGAGATTGTTAGCCCCCGAGGGTTAGGATTTGCTACAACAAAAGTTCGTATATCTACACCCGTGAAGGCAAGAAAGAATGGAGACTGTTAGCCCCTGAGGGTTAGGAGTTGCCGCAGTAGACACACTTAACAGGAAATTACAACGAGTTTAAATTTTTTTAATTTTGGATTTAGTAATTTTAGAGAAGGATGAAATATTTTGAGAAATTTATTTTAGGGAAAGATGAAATATTTTGAGAAATCTATTTTAGAGTGAAAAGAAATTTGATTCCTCTTGAAACTTGGTAAATTGAGAGTAAAAATAAATTGATACTAGTTTATTATTAATAAAAATAAATAAATAATAAATTTAAAAAAATAAATAATAATAAAATAAAATAAATAAATAAATAATAAAAATAAAAATTACTCATAAAAAATTTATGAGTAGTGTGTTGTGACAATGATATTAGATTCAATTTTCTCATAATAGTGTGAGTATAAGAAATAGTAGTGTGAGTATAGGAAATAATTAAAGAGGTGTCAACATAGTGAATAATTAAAAAAAAAAAAACAATTTATATTGAATTTTGAGTAAAATGTTGGATTTGAATTAAAATTGATTGGGAAAAAATTGTGATTATGTTAATTTTTGAATAAAATATTGAAAAAATAAATAAATTCCCAATAAATTTGATGGAAAAGGATGTTGGATTTATAGTAAAATGGACTAAAAATGATATAAGAAAAAGATAAGGTTAGACTAAGCCTAACAGAATACGTTTACTTATGAGGTTACGTGCGAATGTGGATGTTCGAAAATTTTCTCATTTGGATTCGTTGTGGTGCACCCTGGCCGTGGAATTTTTTTTCATTTGAGTGGTTGGGGGTGCACACTCGCTGTGGGTGTGGTTTGTCGTAGAACTTTAACACTGATGGTGGATTCGGGTTAACAGAACGGTCGACTTATAAAGTAGGGTTATAGGATTTTGTTTAATCAGTTATTAAACAAAATAGATTCCCAATAAATTTGATAGAAAAGGATGTTGGATTTATAGTACAATTGGTTAAAAAGGATATAAGAAAAAGATAAGGTTAGACTAAGCCTAACACAACACCTTTGCTTATGAGGTTAGGTGTGAATGTAGATATTCGGAATTTTTCTCCTTTGGATTCGTTGGGGTGCACTCTGGCCGAGGAAATTTCTTCCATTGGAGTGATTGGGTGCACGCTGGCTGTGGGTGTGGTTTGTCGCAAAACTTTAACTCAATTTCTTCCATTGGAGTGATTGGGTGCACGCTGGCCGAGGAAATATCTGGGATATGTTGTGACTCGTTGAAGGATATGTTGTGCACATCTACTTCCGAATTGTCCTCAAGGTTTTCAGTGTCTCCTTGATCACTAGGGACTTGCTTAGTTCCCATATTTGGTGAAGTTGGTGGAGTGACCTCCGTGCCTTTTGGCATGAGATCTATACCCTAATCCTGCTCTAGCTGAACCACATCTGTATCCATCTTCTCCAACATCTATTCAATCTCTTGAGAAAAGTCCTGCTCTTGTGACTTCTCACCCTATTTTCTATCTGCTAGCTGCTTTGATGAGTCAATAACCTATATTGGCACAGTTTCATCAATGTGTTTTCCTAATGTTCCTATTCCTGTTGTGCTTCCTTCTCCTTTTTGCGCAGCTCTTGTTCTTCCAATAGTTGTTTCTTCACCTCTTGCAACTTCTTCTCGGCCTCCTCCAGTTTCTACTTATCCCTCTCTCTCTGCGCAATCCTTTTGTTGTGTTATCGTTTCCTTGCCTCAATCTCCAAAGATTCCCTTAATACAAGTGGATTTCCCTTGAACTTGCATATTTCTCTACCTCTATGTTTTCAGCAACCTTCCTCTTGCCTTTGTCATGCGCCTATTTGGTACCCTCTGCTGCGCTGATATTAATGCTCTCTGAGATGCTCCTGCCTTGTGCATTGCTAACCATTCTATAGCCACTCTGACTCATTCATTGAGCCTTAACGAGTTGTAGAAATATCTCCATGGGTCTTCCTCGGGCCAATGACATGCCCCGTGGATCCAAGGATGATACACTCTCGCACAATGGTCCTCCACTAAGCGATGCAGGTCATATGGATTGAAACTTCTGGTGCTGAAGGTGAATCTCTTGAATCCTTCGTCTTGGCCTCAACATGCTTGATATTCTAGATCTCATACAACCCGATCAATAAAGGAAGAGCGGACCAAAGTGCCTTCTTCTTCCTATGCAGTCTTGCTGATAACCCTGTCGAGATGTGGTATGCGACTTCTTGCATGACCAAATTATCCATGGCAAACTTCAGTAACACATGCAGAGCTTTCTCTGCAATGTACATTCGGACGAAGGTGCCAAAGGGTGAGGCTTACCAATCTGCTACGTTTACCAATGCCTCCATTATTGCCTGTAAGATGCAAGGCGGATCCTATTCAAATATCATCCTATACACTAGGGTGACGAAGTGGTCTGATAGTTGTAATATAAATCCACGGAAGTTGCACTCGGAGAACAACCTTCAATAGATATGCACATAGGTTTCTGAAGGCGTCCATGCCTAACCCAAGCCAGGGAACTACTGACAGACATAGATTGCATCAAGCATGTAGGCGGACATGAATAACTTTGTTTGTTGACCTTGGGCAGATGTCGGGCATTTTTTATTTGCCCCTTATGTTGGAGAGCCAACATGTCTAACCAATTGAAAAGTTTTCCTTCGTTCGCCAGTTGATCCAACACAATCACCCGACACTACGGGAAGGTCTCTGTACTCTCTTGGCCATATAAGAGACATGCTAAGATGACCAAGAATTGATAAGCCTTCCGCAATGTCTTTGTCTTGTATACTTGGTTGGTTATTATACTAAACTTATACGACTCTCTCACCCATCTCTTCAAGATGTCTCTTGAGTTCGCACTGTTGTTCAGATTGGTGAAGGGTGAATCCATTGTGTTCACCGACTATGGTAAGTGATACATCTCTTGAAAGTTCTCAGCCCTGAAGATGAAAATTTTTGTTCCACTGACACTACTCAACACCATTGTCTCCAGATCATTATGCGATACAATCTAGTGGATCATGTCCTCACATGGAAAAGCAGGATACCTGCATGCAACCCGGTACAATCCAGACTTGTGTATGTTGACATAGACTCTGCGGTCCTCCAAATTCTCCTCAAAGGAGCATGAAAATATATCATTGATGTCCTGCCATTTGATCTTGATCTACTTGTCTATAAACAACTTAGTGTCTTCATATATGGGCAAGCTCATAGACACTTGCTCGAACATATATTCAGTTGCACTCTCAATGGTGCCCTTTGACCCTACTCCCTTGGAAGCCATTGTACCTATACTGTTCAGAGACTGATGAACACCTTTGATACCTGGAGACAAAGAAACACTCATGACATGCAAAATGTTAGTCGAAAACTAAAAGCAACTTGAGGACTGACATGCAACACACCTGGATGACTGACTGAGAAATCTGTGCAATTTTCTCTGGGAGAGGCTAAGAGACTGACTGTTAGGACTGCACAAAGCACAATCTGAACTGCCAATGAGCTGACTGAATATTGAAAGTAGGCAGACCACAGTCCGTCTTGGCCTGCTGAGGACTAGAACTACACAATCCCCAGTTTTTGTCAGCATGAATGCAACCCCAGAAAATTGCACCGCGCAATCCCCAAGGCCAACTGAGGCACTGCCTCTCAGAATTGCATAGAGCACACCCTTGGAGGCCAGTGTAAGGCAAGCTCTACGCAATTTATAGGAGTAAGGCAAGGCCTTCCATCCCAGAAATGTGGAGTGTAAGTCGGTCAAGGCAAGGTCCGGACCAAGGCGAAATAGACCCACCGACTGGCGACTGAAAACAGTAAGGACTGAATGCATGTGTGAAAGCTAGGTGCAGACATGAGTAAATGAACATGCATGCAATTAGTAAGTTCATGATTCAGTAAGATGGGAAAACAACGAAGTGTGTGAAGTGAGTCACCGCAACGGTGATCATCAGTGTAGAAACAATGTCATGCATGCGACAGCAAAGAAATGCAATGGAAAACTTGAAACAATGCTTGTACAAGCTAACGTGCATTAAAACGACAACAAGCGTTCAATAAAACCAAGCAAACAACACTCACACAAACGGAAATACAAAAAGCAACAGAAAAGCATCAAAAGACATGAAAAGCAGACTTACCCTGAAAAAGATGTGTTGAGTGTGCCGAAGGTTCCTCGATGCATTGGGAATTCCAGAGCTCCAAAATCGAAGTGAAGAATGAGCTCTGAGGTGTCGAATAAATAGTTTTGACAAGATCGAGGTTGATGACGCGCATGACACAAATCTAGGGAAAAAAGACACTTGGCGAGAGGTTTTAAAATGGATCTTGCATGTAACCCCCAGCTGCAAAAAAATATCCTTAAAGTTTAGGGATGCTTTTTTCTTTTTCAAGAAAAATCTCTCATGTATGCAAGGAAATATTGCATAATCCTGGAGGGAACCAGCCAACCTGTGAGCACATGCAATAGACACCAAACCTCGGGATGACTTCTGCGCAGTTTCTGGATTGAGCGACTCTGGCTGCCCCTCAATCTCTGCACAATTTCTGGATTGAAGCCAAGGCTACCAGCCAGAACTGTGCAAATTCTGAGAGCTAGCCTGGTGATGGGCTGCTCTACGCAATTTTCTTGGGGAAGGCAACCTAGATGCTTTGCGCAATTTTGGAGAGCAGCTGGCTGCTAGGATACTTTGTGTAATTCTGGAGAGCAAGGTTGGTTTCCTTCTAGTTTTTCACAAGTCAACACAAGAACCAGTTGAAAACCATGTCACAGGAGGTCAGTTTGCAGGTGAAAGGCAAGCAATTTAGTGAACACACACTAATAAGCCAAAGAAACTCAACTGAAAACATAAGTACCTGGGCAGTGCAAGACATGCTGCCAAGGATGGTTGGTAGGGAGGCTCCAAAATGAAGCTAAGGAAAAATTTTGGAGGATGGTTGTAGCCGCTACAATAAAAGTTTAAAATGATTAAAAACAAACAAAGAAAAGTAAGAAGAAAAAATTACATTTGCAAAATTTAAATTAACCATCAAATTTCTAATTTTAAAATTTTATTTTATAATAGTGATCCTATAGCATAACGTAAATTAGTACAACCACATTAAAAATATTAAGTGGTTGATATAGGTGAAGGCTTCATAAATATAACCAAAAAAATTGTTGCACATGAATAATGACTTATTAAATCACACATTTACCTAATTAACTATGTATAAAAAGGTTATCGGTCAACTTTAACTTAAGAAGAAAAATGAATTATAAATGAGTGTTATAAATAATATGAGAAACTTATGATGGAGGAACTTATTAGAAATGGAATAATCTTAAATCCCTAGGAAATTGGTGGGTGGGGAGCCACATGCCATGAATCTAAATTTTTAAATTTATTTAAATCTATTTAGTGGGCATAATCCTCCTTTATCATGACCACCATAGCTTTTGATTGCATATGCACATGTTATTCTCAATAGCTTCTCCATGGCCTTAAAACATGGCGTAGTCTAACTTATAAACAAAATAGCCCTTTTCACCAGAATTCACCAAAATTTGGGCAATATAATTTCAATATTTTTTGTTTATTAAAATACATTTTTGAATGCATAAATAGATTCAACACCCTGAAGAACCCTAGGGCACTCGAATTATGTAGATTAAACAATTTAAACTCAAGTTTTCAAAAATCCCTATCGGATTTTGATTAAAACTAACCAAAAAAATGGTCGTGAAAATGCCATTTCTTCTATAAGTTAGACTACACATTAAAAAATTGTTTAGAAGGTTGTTCTTCCACTCCAACATGTATGCCTCCATCATTTATTGTGCTCATCTCTTCCCTTCTACGTGATTCTATCATGGTGGAGGGATTCAATGATCTCCTCCCATAACTCCAACATCCAAAGTGAATGTGGCACTAACTTCATCTCTTGCAATCCTTCATCCCCTACGGTTCTCTATAGTTTTTTGCACAACTCCACACAATAATCACAACTCTTTAGAAAATGCTAGCTCCTAATTTATTGAGGATATACATCTCCACATTATTGTCTATATGTCATCACCATTGTGAGAGTTCACCTATATGGCTTTGATGCCATATCCAGATTCCATGTTATGTTCCCTCATTATCATCCATAGCCATAAACTAATTAAAACTCATCTAAATTTGCCCCTACTTATTTTGTGATGTAGAGCACATACTCTAACGAGTCATACTCGAGTGCCTCAACACAGCCCTTGGGGTTTGTCCTTATTATCTTTCTCTCTTCACAATAGACCATATACATGAATGGGGCTATATCATGTCCAATAAATTCTCCTCTACCTTGGCATGAAGGGGAGAAGCAATGGTAGGTCATATCAATTTTGATTTATGTCTCTGGCAGAACTCCTAAAAAATTAATACAATAATATGGAAACTCCTCCTGACGGGTGGCTCCTCCACCCTCACACACCATAATGAGTTTAAACTATATTGAGATATAGCTACCAAAAGCACTTGGTTGCATGTCTACTTGTGCATCATCCTTAAGGTTTTCTTTCTAGTGGGGATTACTATGACAATCCTTATGGAAACAACCTTCATCTTGATGCTCAAAATCGCCTCGACGTAAAACTCGATGAATTCATTATTTCTATTGGAGGAGTTGCACAGAGTAGTAACATGACTAAGATCATTAGTTTCGTGCCCCATATTTACCATGAATATGCATGGTGGATCCTCAGATTCAAGTCCACCATCACTCGCATTGACTAGATCACGATCTACCGTTTATCGCTTGTCACAGGATATTTCCTCATGTTTTTTATTCGTCTTACATTACTCACTAAATTCAACCACTATTAAAACATCATGCACCCATAGGTTAAAATGTATGACGACTGCAAATCACAAGTATGCAAATTTTCTTTTTCTTGGCTTGGCTCTTTTTACAACCTTATTCTGTTATTAGCTCGGACTTAAGGCCAACCTTCCACACATACACTCTATTAGGCCATCCACACTCAACTCTAGTTGTGATTCCAATCAACAAAAAATAAAACAATAATGTAAAAGAAATAAATAAATACATCATAAACACATAGACATTAATAGAATGGATACAATGTTTTACCGTGAAAACCCTTATAGGAAACCCACTAAGATCATTCATGGCCCAATGATATTTACAATAGAGTCTTTACACTTTTAAATAGGGTATATTAAAAAAATATGAATATTATGGATAAAATCATAAACGTTAAGCCAAAATAATGCCAACAATATATTGACATTAACCTATCAAATTTAAGAGAACTATCTACTTGTGTGAAAAATATTTCATTAAAATTGTTTGTTTAATAGGAAAATGGCATGCGTATTCCTAAAGACCTTGCACTCTAAGGGGCTAAAAATAGTCTCTTTTTATTTAAAAAAAAATAAATAAAAAAATTCACTGAAACCAACTATACAATTTCAAGCAAGATTGTGATTTTGTGTTGTTTAAAATATATTTTTGAATGCATAGATAGTTCACCCTAAAAAACTTGAGGCACACACACTTGAATAGATTAAATAGCTTAAACTCAAGGTTTTAAAAATCTGTACAGGATCCATAAAAAAAATATGCTCAAAAAGTCATTTTGTCTATTAGTTAGGCTATGCCTTAAAGAATAGTGACTCAAAATTCTCCTTTTATTGAGTACAACTTAATCAACAAGTGCTCCTCCTCTTGAACAATGTAAATTTCAAACTTAACTTAAATTTTATGAAACCTTAAGTTAGATTTTGGATGATCCTAGTCCAAAAAAATGTTAAAAAATTAAAATAGTTAGAGTACTTTATTTTGGTTTTTAGTATAAAGGTGCTCTCCAACTCACTATCATAGAGATGTGGCAATGTATTATTTAACACTTTGACTCTATCAAGATAAAATAAAATAAACATACAATTATAATTGTAATTATAATTGTAATTAATTATAATTAATAATTAAACCAACCTAAATTTATTTTAGGATTTACTAATTGTAGAAAAAGTTCAAATACCTTGAAAATCCTAAAACTAATTTTAAAAATTTACTGTGAGAATGATATTAGATTGAATTTTATCATAGTGTGGTGTGAGTATGACAAATAATTAAAGAGATAGTGTAGTGAGTAAAAAAAATAATTAAAAATCATATTTAGGTTGAATTTTGGGTAAAATGTTGGATTTGAATTAAAAGTGATTGGGAAAAAATAGTGAATATTAATTTTTGAATAAAATATTGAAAAAAAAAATAGATTCCGAGAAAAGGATGTGTTATTTATTTTAAAAATGATTAAAAAGATATAAAAAAAAAAAAGATAAGGTTAGACTAAGCCTAACACAACACCTTTGCTTATGAGGTTAGGTGTGAATGTAGATATTCGGAAATTTTCTCCTCTGGATTCGTTGGGTTGCAGTCTGGCCAAGGAAATTTCTTCCATTGGAGTGATTGGGTGCACGCTGGCTGTGGGTGTGGTTTGTCGTAGAACTTTAACTCAATTGCTTCCATTGGAGTGATTGGGTGCGCGCTTGACTTTTCGAACTTGGAAGAGTCGAAAAAACAAAGGGTGTCAATATCTGGAATATTGAAATCAAATATCGAAATGAAATTTGTTCAATAAAGAAACTCTTCCTTTTTCTCTTAATATACTATTACTTTTGCTCTCTTGCTTATAAATACAGCCCATGCCTTCAGAGAGAGCGATCAAATACATCCTCGCGCCCAAGCTGCTTCAGAGAGAGTGATCAAATACATCCTCGTGCCCAAGCTGCTTCAGAGTGTGGAGTCGGGTATCTGGAATTCAGAATTCGTCAACATTTTGTTGGTATTGTTGAGCTCATCATAAAGGTTTTTAATTTACAGATAATGTTGATTCCAGTTTCTGTAGCTCATTATGTTCATGATTTTGCACCCACGACACCTTCCTTTAATTGATAGTTGAATCGGAATTAGATAAATGCATTTTTCGGGTAATAAATTATGTCAACTGTTGTTATGGCAGATCAATTCAACATGTCATCAATTGTTGATGGCGAATCAACCCAATTAGGGAGCCGGCGCCGTACCGCGGCCGCGGCTACGCCTACGGCTCCCGGTGACTCTAATGGTGTTGCTGCTGTTTCCCTGCAAAATCAAACTCAAACTCAAACTCCGACCACGGTAGTACTCGATGTCCCCGGGAATGAAACAGTGCCCGATGTTATTTCAGTTGTGGAGTATTGGAATCGACAGATTTCCGAGGTACAAGCGGACTATAACAACCGTGGCGATGCTATATACAAGACATTCACTATTTCTGTGGGTTTCCAGGGAGCAATTGTGAGTGCCATGTTTTCTTGTGCACGGCAAATAAAGGAGTCACTTGGTTGTGATGGGTGGTGGAATAGGCTTATTCTGTCGGCGCTTCTTCTGTCAACCCTTGTTTCCTCGGCAACGATTGTCGTCGTCCTTTTCGAGTTCGTGCAGCAATTCAAGCTGCTCGAACTTGAACGGCAGTATCAACAAGAATGCAATTCGGTACTAGACAACTGTGTTCAAGATGGAAGATTGACGAGGAGTAGGCGATTCGTGGTGTCCAACTATAGAAGAGCGTTCGCGGTATCTGGACATCGTACGGACTCGTCGTATTGGTGGCTACTACGATGTGCACTTATGCTCATCTTCTTCGTTTTCTCAGCATGCATCTTCGTCACCTGGACCCATCTCCGCTGCCCATCACATTTCCAGTTTGTCTAGTTTTGTGGAGTATCACAATTCCAGTTTGTCTAGTTTTGTGAAGTCAATGTATACGTCTTGTCGTACGAGTCGGTATTAGGGTTTTTACTACTTCCAAAATATATGTCGGTATTAGGGTTTTACTACTTTCTAAATAAATGTGAAGTCTGTATCGGTATTGGTTTTTACTACTTTCTAAATAAATGTGATAAATGTGAAGTATGTATGTTTCACGTTTTTCTTAAACATAAAGAAAATGTGGGCTCCTGGGTTAGCTGAAATGATCATTTTTGCAGATGTTTTCTCGTTATTTCTGACAGGGATTTGACGAATAAACAAAATGATGGCCCCTCTTTGAAGAGGGGAATGGCCCTTCTTTTAAACTACATCTAAAATAAATTCTATTTTGAATTATAACGAAAATTGTATTCAATATGTATCTAAGTTTACTGGGATTTATTGCTTTAATAAATATTAAAAATTTACTTAATTCTTATTTTTATATATATTAAAATTATAAATTGAAATTATAAAAATAAAAATACATTATATTTATATCAATATTTAAAATTATACAACATATACTATGAAGCCCTAATTGTGCGACAAGAATTGTTTTAATAAAATTAGTTCAACAAAATATAGTATTTATAAATAAGAAAATAAATTAATAAATAAAGTAGTGTTTATAAATTTCAATATTTTAAAACGTGTTTTTAAATATGTAAATAAATTTAATTCTTTTAAAAACTCTGCATTAATTAAATTTTACGGATTAAATTTACAATTCCAAAAATGCAATCTCTACGAAATTAAGTAGAAAAAATGTAAACATCGAAAACGGAAAGACTAACAGCACATACGACAGGGTAAGTCAACACAGCGATAAATTTGTTTCGGAGTTGTCTATAATGCGACTTTTTGGAGATTCCGGTGACGGAATCCGGCGGAAGAAATGAGGTTAAATCTTGATTTTTAAGCAGTTAAAATGGTTTTTTAACTGCATATTTGGATTCAGCGCCCTGAAAAACCCCTGGGAGCC
>APFE030595478.1:8510-20555 GCA_000404065.3 Pinus taeda | reverse complement strand
CGTGTTATAAATTAACCATTCACGATAAAGATAGTTGCCTTAGTTGCCTCTCAAGCCACTAGCTGACATTCAATTCCCTAAAAGTGCATTAAAGATAGTGGCCTCTTAGGGCACGTGCATTCTAGAGTCAATTAATATTTAATATACCAACATCTAGAACTATAAGTATAGAGTCATAGGGATTATGACTTCAAGTATCAATGACTAGCTTCAAAACAATAACTAAGAAATTAGCATGGAGGGGTTGTCATGCCGCTAGCAAGTTGAAATTACCAACTATGCAAAATAACAAGACAAATGATTTCATATTCCTCAGCAAAGTAAAGATGTATGGAATAAAATCACAAGAAAATTTATTTTTAGGTAGATTGATGGTTACTTACTCTTTTGAAGAAGAATTTGTTATTTTTTTTTAGGATGTGTAGAAAACCATATATGGTACTTCCTCTTTTGAAGAGGAACTTGTTAGTTTTTATCAAGACATGTCCAAAAAAATAATCTATTTTTTCAAAATTAAAGACCCATTAATCTATTTATGTAAATTGAATGATAAATAATTCAAATAATAATCTTATTTCTAATTGTTGAAATCTTTCCAATGATATATTCATTGAAGTTGTAAATGATAATGTTATATTTTCACTCACTAAATATTAGTCAAATACATTTTCATATTTATTGTTATTATTGTGAGGATAGCTTTATGTTTTCAATGATGAAGAAAAAGTTTTCAAAGAACATATGAAATGCACCATAATTAATTAAAATTTGAAAAGAAAATAAAGGTGTAATGTAATGGTCCACTTCAATAAGAATGACAAATTCTATTAAAACCTGGCATTTTTATTTAAAATTAGAAAGGAAAAGATGAAACATATTATTTAAATTAATGTGAAATAAAAGATGTAATATTATATTATGTTTTAATATATATTATAAAGTGTACATCAATGAAAAAGAATTTAACCCAAATCATTATAGAAATTAGATTACATATCAATCATTTCTAATATCTAAATAATTCATAAAAATAATTTAGCACAAATCAATATAACAATTACATCACATATTATTCATTCATAATAGAATCCAATCTTCGTTATTAATTTTTTTACAAATATTTATTTATTTGCAATAATTTCACCATCCTAATGCACCATTTTAAACAAATTAAAAGATAACTTCTCAATAAAATCTCTATATCAACTATAATTTCCCTCTATTCAAGGTATAATACTACATAAATTCAACATATACCTAAACATTATTCTCACAAAATTCATTTAATTTTTTTAATGGAAATCGTTTAATTAACCATAAAAATTAATATTATTAAAAATTTTAGACACTCCTCGATAAGGTGTTGGAAGTAGTGTCAATCGAGGAGGAGGGGATGGGGGAGCCCACCACCTCACTTCCTTCCATTGCATTTAAGAGGGGTGGATGGTGTGGCTATCCCACCCCATTTAGCTACACATGTTAACCAATTTTCATTCCTTTCATATTAATATGGAAACTTATATTTTGTTTGCAAGCTCTTGCCTGGGTAGCCTCAACTATGTGCTATTTTGTGGCCACTACGACATTCCCTCGCCATAGGTGGGATATTTCCTCCACAACATTCACTTTATGGAGTCCAAATCTGTTTGTCATGACCCTATGTTCTATGGTAATATGTGTGCCTTGTTTCTGATACAATGAGAAGATATCCCCCATGTCACCAGTTCTGTGAGAAATTTATGACATGATGTTCTTGCCTGGGTAGCCTCAACTATGTTCTCTTTTGTGGCCCCTACGACATTCCCTCACCACAGGTGGGATATTTCCTCCACAACATTCGCTTTATGGAGTCCAAATCTGTTTGTCACGACCTTATGTTCTACGGTAATATATGTGCCTTGTTTCTGATATAACGAGAAGATATCCCCCATGTCACCAGTTCTGTGAGAAATTTATGACATGATGTTCTTCGCTCATGGGAAACTGGTCTTCAGTTCATGCACCTAGTACCAACCATTCACGCGAGGAGCAAGGCAACAACAACCAAGGAGGTGATCTCTTGGACATTGGCAAAGACGATAACAGAGGGGAGAACAAGGGTGAGAGGCAGCTAACAAAGAGTTATCCTTTGCCTAAAGCATTTTCAACCCTGGCAGGTCAGCCATTACAAGGTAATTTGTTTTGTGTCCAAATTATATAGCTCTTTCATCTCTTTTAGTTTAATATACTTTGCATGGTGAACTCTAGTTCATAATTTATAGTGTCTTAGTGGTGTGTATTGTTATTGGAATCACTGGATTCCTATGGTTGTCACACCCTGCCTGAAGCTCTTCCCTCTAAGTTTATCATCGGTTAGAACCTGCTAGATTATGCTATAGTCTTTCTTGGCAGTTGAGTGCTACAAAAATTTCCATTCTGTTATGAATCCTATTTTATCAGTCTCTCTATCTACTAGAGGTTGTCCTTAATCTAGCCATTTTCATATTGAAATAGCATCCCCTGCTAACAAATTTCTTGTCATGGGGTTTCTGGAGGCAAAGACCCTCAACATCGATCGCGGGCTCAATCCTCAACTCAAAATGCTACGACCATATTCCATTCTTCTACTCCTTTTGAGATCCAAGAAGAAATTCACCAAATAGAAGCATTGACTACTAATGATCACCAAGCATACTCTAATTCTAAAATCCACTATGAACTAGCCGCTTGGGTTCTTGATCCTAGCTATACCATGGGATGACGGAGCCAATATCTTAATTCCATTACACTTCATTTGAAAATTAAGACACTCCTCCGCGAGATCTTGAAGGAAAAGCATGAGCACCGCAACAATATCTTCGCCTTTCTGAATGAAATCCAACAAGACCAACATGACTAGTGCTCTTGCCTCGTCATTCAGGATGCTCATTTACCCCACATAGAGGGCCATCTTTAGTGTATCCTAAAGCCTCCAACCCCAACAAGTACACGCACCCAAGATCTAACCCTAGTCACTTCATCAGATACCCCAGCAGGTACACTCTCCCAAGATCTAACCCCAGCCACTTCATCATATACCTGATGTTTCATTTAGCCTCTTAGCTTATGCCTTTTACTTTTGGTAGAAAGTTTTATTTTAGCAATTATGTTTTAGTAGTAATGTGTATTTGCATTTTGGTAGACCTATACATTTTCAATGATCAACAATTTTAGTCACTGAGTTTAAATAGTGATCTCTCATTTTGTAAGATGATTTTTGAAGTAATATAAATTCCAATTAAAAATAATAATAATAATTGTAGACACATTATATATTCATATTATTTATTTGTCAAAATTCTATGGGAAATTATTTTAGAATAAATAATGCAACTACTTAGGTGATTAATTTATAAATAAATTTCCTTTTCTAATAAGTAATTAATTTTTTGAATTATATATTTATTATTAATATCTTAATAGAACAGAGGTAATATAATAATTAATAAATTTATTTAGTGTATCTATTATATCATGTATTTTTAATTTGCTTGTCAATTGGATTTATTTTTAGTAGTTAAGAGAATGACCAAGTAATTGGGACACATTATTGTTTTCTTCGTCATCTAAATTTTGTTTATGCTTTATTAATATTTAAAATAATATACACTAATAAGAAAATGAAGAAAGATATTTATATATTTCATCATTTATATCAATAGTTATTTCAAATTATAAATATTTTAATATAATTACTCAATTCAAATTGTAAATATTTTAATATATAAAAAAAGAAATATATTGAAAGTTGTTGACGGTGCTCGACCCACCAACATATCGGGGTATTTCCCTAGTAAGAAGTCCCAACTAAACCTCAAATCATTTGGAGTAGGAGTCCCAGCAGTGGGTAGTACAGTATCGCCTTGACTTCGGTTGCACGCAGAGGTAAGTAAGATGTCCTTGTAGGAAGCAAGGGTGTGACCTTGCAGCAAGTCAGGGAAGGTGGATGAAAGGCTCTAACACACAGAAGGGGAGAGGAGTGTGCCCATTAGAAGCCTGTGATAGCACGCAACTTGAAAGGGAACACACAAGTTGAAAGACATCAGGAGATGGAAAGTAGGATATCCGATAATCCAAAGTTATGAGTTATACCAACAACATGTCTCGATAAGATTCATACAAACACATACAGAATAGTCCATACATACATGTGTAAATTACAACTAAATACATTATTAGAGTAACCAAGATAGCTGAACTATAATAACAATATATTCATGAAACGTGTTGGCTCTGCTATATTAAAAGCGTGAAAGATCCAATCATACATACAACCATGACAGCCACTAGCCCCAATAATGGAACGTTACAGTGACTGTCGTCTACTCCTCCAAAGAAATGTACTCACTCTGCACTGTGGAGAAGCCAAGGTTTGTTACAATACACTCCAAACTTTCTCTAAGTTATACGTATCAGAAGCTTGGCTGTCAAAAGCCTGTACAATGAGTTATGAGGTTCTATATATAGAAAAGGGTGGGGTGACTTGACATTATCCTTTATGACTCTTCAACTTACACATGATTGTTTACATTCTACTATTGACACTTGGTCTTTACAACATGTTTACAATACAATCTGCACATGTGCCCATGTGAGACAAAAATGGGCTTGAGTAAGCCATACAAGACATCACTGAGATTCAGACAGTTGTGGGAAGACTAACTTGTTACATCCTTTTGGTGATAAATCATAGCGAACTGATGCCAGACTTGGTCATTTGTTATGGTGTCTGTGTACTCTGTGGTGACATCCTTCTAAAAGCAAACTCTTGCCTCTGTTTCATCCGAGTACACTGATTTGGCACCTCTGTCCAACTTGTCATGTAGCATGTGCATCATGGTCTTGAGTGCAGGTGGACCAGCAACATACTAGTGCATGTCTGCGCTCATCTACAAATCTGCACTAGTGGTTGTGTGCATCAACTGCTTGAAGTACATGTCCAGCTCTAGTCGAACTTGGTTCTTTGCTTTCGCCTCAATGAGTGTGCTAATGGATTTGACTCTGGACACGTGCCTTCAATTCCACTACCTTTGGCATCATCATCTTTGGAAAGTACAACGAGGCTCCCTTATACCTCATTGTCCATATTTGTATGTGATCGACATCAGTGTGTATGGTTTTCAAGATGCGTGCTCTCTTAGCACAGCGTTGCTGCCAACCATTGAGATGGACAACTGACTTATGCATGGTGACGAACCTGAAGTACAACTTCCACATGATTGTCTCGAGAGACGATACTTCATCAAATATTTCTTTCTTAATCTCTACTCTGAAAAATGTTGTAGCTTGCTCTTCTCCTTGTTGGTCGCTTGCAACTCCTTAGCCATGCGCTCGTTCTCAGCTATCAATAATATCATACTTGAGCTAGTGGCTTCAGCATATGCCTTTGTAGCATTGTCCAATGTAGTTGGATGTCTACACACATCGGACACGATCACTCGTTCTCGAAGACGCACAGGAGATGCATGGACATCCGGAGTGGAACTCTGCACAATTGCACAACTCTATGTTGTGACTCGTCGAAGGATTTGTTGTGCACGTTTGCTTCTGGATTGTCCTCAAGGATTTCAGTGTCTCCTTGATCACTTGGGACTTGCTCAGTTCCCGTATCTGGTGAAGTCGGTGGAGTGACCTCCATTCCTTTTGGCATGAGATCTATATCATGATCCTGCTCTAGTTGAACCACATCCGTATCCATCTTCTCCAACATCTATTCAGTCTCTTGAGAAAAGTCTTGCTCCTGTGACTACTCACCTTATTTGCTATCTACCAGCTGTTCTAATGAGTCAATAACCTGTATTAGCGCAGTCTCATCAATGTGTGCACATTGCGCTTCCTGATGTTCCTATTCCCGTTGCACTTCCTTCTCCTTTCTGTGCAGCTCTTGTTCTTCCATTAGTTGTTGCTTCACCTCCTGAAACTTCTTCTCAGCCTCCTCTAGTTTCTACTTCTCCCTCTCTCTCTACGCAATCCTTCTATTGTGCTATCGCTCTCTTGCCTCAATCTCCAAAGTTGCTCTTAATACAAGTGGATCTGCCTTGAACTTGCAGCTTTTCTCTACCTCTGTGTTTTCGACAACCTTCCTCTTGCCTTTACAATGCGCAAGTTGGCTACCCTCTGCTGCTGTTAATATTAATGCTCTCTGAGATGCTCCTGCCTTGTGCACTGCTAACCATTCTGTAGCCACTCTGACTCATTTGTTGAGCCTTAAGGAGTTGTAGCAATATTTCCATGGGTCTTCCTCAGGCCAATGACATGCCCCCTTGATCCAAGGATGATACACTCTCGCACAGTGGTCCTCCACTAAGCGATGTGGGTCATATGGATTAAAACTTCTGATGCCAAAGGTGAATCTCTTGAATTCCTCTGCCTTGGCCTCAGTATGCTTGAGATTCTAGATATCATACAACCCGATCAGCAAAGGAAGAGTGGGCCAAAGTGCCTTCTTCTTCCTATGCAGTCTTGCTAACAACCCTGTCAAGATGTGGTATGCAACCTCTTGTATGACCAACTTATCCATGGCAAACTTCAGTAACACATGCAGAGCCTTCTCCGCGTTGTACACTCGAATGAACGTGCCAAGGGGTGAAGCATACCAATATGCTATGTTTACCAATGCCTCCATTTTTGCCTGTGAGATGCAAGGCAAATCCTATTCAAATATCATCCTATACACCGTGGTGACGAAGTGGTCTGATAGTTGTAGTATAAATCCATGAAAGTTGCACTCGGAGAACAACCTTCAATAGATATGCACAGAGGTTTCTGAAGGCGTCCATGCCCAACCCAAGCCACGGAACTGCTGATGGGCATAGATTGCATCCAGCATGTAGGTGGACATGAATAACTTTGTTTGCTGACCCTTGGGCAGATGTCGGGCATTTGTTACTTGCCCCTTATGCTGGAGAGATAACATGTATGACCAATTGAAAGGTTTTCCTTTGTTTTCCAGTTGATCCAACACAATCACCCAACTCTGCGGGAAGGTCTTCGTACTCTCTTGGCCATATAAGATACATGCGAAGATGACCAAGAACTGATAAGCCTTCCGCAATTTCTTCGTCTTATATTCTTGGTTGGTTGTTTTACTGAACTTAGACGACTCTCTCATCCATCTCTTCAAGATATCTCTTGAGTACGCACTACTGTTCAGATTGGTGAAGGGTGAATCCATTGTGTTCACCGACTGTGGTAAGTGATACATCTCTTGAAAGTTCTCAGCCCTGAAGATAGAATTTTCTCTTCCACTGACACTACTCAACACCATTGTCTCCGGATCATTATGCGAGACAATCCAGTGGATCATTTCCGTGCATGGAAAAGAGGGATACCTGCATGCAACCCGGTACAAGCCAGACTTGTGTATGTTGACATAGACTTTGCGGTCCTCCAGATTCTCCTTAAAGGTGCCTGAAAATATATCATTGATGTTGTGCCATTTGATCTTGATCTCCTTATCTATGAACAACTTAGTGTCTTCATAGATGGGCAAGCTCATAGACACTTGCTTGACCATATCTCCAGTTTCACTCTCAATGGTGTCCTTTGACCCTACTCCCTTGGAAGCCATTGTACCTATATTGTTGAGAGATTGATGAACACCTTTGATAACTGGAGACAGAGAAACACTCATGACAAGCAAAATGTCAGTCGAAAACTAAAAGTAACTTGATGACTGACATGCAACACAACTAGGTGACTGACTGGGAAATCTGCGTAATTTTCTCTGGAAGAGGCTGGGACACTGACTGTTAGAACTACATAGAGCACAATCCGAACTAGCAATGAGTTCACTGACAATTGAAACTACACAAACCACAGCCTGTCTTGGCCTGTTGAGGACTAGAACTGCACAATGCCCAGTTTCTGTCAGCGTGACTACAACCTAGGAAAATTGCATTGTGCAATCCCCGAGTCCAACTAAGGCACTGCCTCTCAGAATTGTGCAGAGCACACCCTAGGAGGCCAGTGTAAGGCAAGCTCTGCGCAATTTCTAGGAGCAAGGCAAGGCCTTCCATCCCAGAAATGTGCAGTGTAAGCCGGTCAAGGCAAGTTCTGGGCCAAGGCAGAATAGACCCACCGACTAGCGACTAAAAAAGTAAGGACGGAATTGTTGAACTATGGCAACAAGAATATTCCAATTAAATTTGTCCTTGAATTAAATTATGAATTAAAACTGAATTTAGTCTTAATAGCTACTTGGAAATAATTAATCAATTTATTTTAAATTAATTAGTTGGAGAAATTCAAGTTAGAAGTCTTTCTGAAGTCATGCAAGAGTTATCCCTTAAATTAAGGAGATAAGATTGAGTTATATTTAAGTTTTAATTAGTTAACTCGGTTTATTGAGTTAAGCCCAATTAAATTAGTTCCAAATTGTTTGAGGAACTAATAGTGAGTTAACAGTCAGTTGATGCATTAATGCACTCAACTAGTGCTACTCCAGTTAACTAAAGATTCCCTCATCAGAAACTCATGCATGTCTATTCTGAGAAAAGACCCAGTTGAGAGTAATGTTCAAGGACAGTGTACTATCAGTTGCATGTGTTTTCTCATGGAGAAAACTCATGCATGCAGTCAAGGATTCATCCTTGAGGATTGCACAGTTTTGAAGGATTGGTTTTCCACTTGGTAATAGGCAAATCATCCACAAGGAACAACGTAAGGAAATAGGAGCTTGGAGGGCAGAGAGGAAGGCTGGAGAGAAGCCAAGATTTCCTGTGAGCATCTGTGAGAATTGTACTAAGAGCTGGCTAGCTGTGAGAGCTAAGGCTTTGTATAATTCCTATGTATTTCCACCATGTATGATTATACAATAGTGTGGGGTTTTTAGCTGAGGCTTTCCCCAAAGTCTTTCATGTGTATTGTGCCATTGATTCTTCTTCTTTTGGTTATATTTTTCAGCTCGATCTTTAAGCTTCCGCAAATTGATAGTAGAAGTAGGTTATAGTATTCTGCTTTGATATTTATTGCATTATCGGGTTAACCTATCACAGATTTTCTACATGGTATCGGAGCAGTGAACAGTATACTGAGAAGAGACTCCGAAGTTTGAAGTTTAGGGTTGCAGGTGCAAATCAAATTCATATCATACTACAAGGTTGGCCAATGGCGTTCTATGGCTTGAAACTCTAGTATGCCTTAGAAGGGTATCTTAAATTACATAGCATGGAAAGATAAAATGGAGGTTGTATTAGAAGACAATGGCTTGAAGGAACTCATTGATCAAGAAATCCCAAAGCCAGCTTCAACTAATGCACAAGTGTTGGCTGAGTGGAAGAAGTGTGTGATGAAGGCAAGACGGATCATCCTTGAGGGAGTTCGAGACCATATTGTTTTGAGTCTCCATGGGAAGGATACTCCATTTTAAATGTGGAAGACATTGAAGCACCTCTACCAGAACAGTAGCGACCAAAGGAAATTGGTGCTCAAGGATAAGCTTCGAAGAATCAAGATGGAGAAGGGCAATACTATTTCGACATATCTGAACAAGCTCACCACCTGCAGAGATGAGCGTGGTGATGTAGGAATAACTACTGTATATGATGATATGGTGAGCCTCGCTCTCCTTGGCCTTCCAAAGAGTTGGAATAGCCACCAGGACTCTGTAAATGGAAGGGAGAAACTGTCAGATTGGGAACGACTGTGGTCGGATCTTATGCAGGAGGAGATCAGGAGGAGCACACAAGATGGTTCTTCATCCAAGAATGATGATGAAGAACATCTAGCCTTAACAAGTAAGGCAAGGAAAGGGAAGGGGAAGGCTTCCCATTTCATATCAAATTCTTCTCATGGAGGGAAGAAGGTTGACATGTCTAAAGTAAGATGCTTTAATTGTCACAAGATGGGACATTATGCAACTAATTGCCCATTGAAGAAGTCCAAGAAGGGATCCTCGGAAGGATCGAAAGGTGAGGCATAGCCTCTCAATTCGAAATGGACTTTACCCTCATCGCATGAATGGTGTCATTGATGATGGGTTGTGTCTGGTATCTTGACAGTGGAGCCTCATTCCACATGACCGGTGATAAAAATTTATTCAGTGCCTTGGAAGAGAAAGACCTCAAGATGCGCATAGAGAAGGGTGACGACGGAAGGTATAGTGTTTCAGGAGTGGGCACGGTTGCTTTTCAAAGGGAGCATGGAGCTCCTCTCACCTTGACAGATGTGATGTATGTGCCTGGACTGAAGAAGAACTTGGTATCGGTCATGATGTTGGAGGACAAAGGCTACAATGTTGTCTTCAGTAAAGGAAAGGCATTCCTAAGACACATAGCCACGGATCAGACCAAGAGGATAAGGATTCGAGTGAAGAATCTCTATAAACTAGAGGTAGATGATTGTGCAGCATTGAGTACAAAAGTAGAATTGGTGCAAAGCCAAGACATTGGCGATTTGTGGCACAGGCAGTTGGGCCATTTGCATCATGGGGCTTTGAAGATAATGCAGCAGATATCTACAAGACTTCCAAAAGGTAAACTTGAGCAAGTTGACACATGCAAAGGTTGTACCTTGGGAAAGTACACCAAGTCTTCCTTTTATGATCAAGACAGTCGAGCAGAGGCTATCTTAGAGCGAATTCATACTAATTTGTGTGGACCTTTCTCGACAGCATCCACAGCGAAGCAAAGGTATTATGTGATTTTCATTGATGACTATTCTCTTAAATGTTGGATTTATTTCATGCAGAAGAAGGACCAAACCTTCACAAAGTTTTGTGAGTTCAAAGCTTTGGTCGAGAAAGAGTCAGGGAAGAAGATCAAGACCTTGAGAAGCGACAATGGTGGAGAATATGTCTCTCAAGAGTTTAAGGACTTCTGTGCAGAAGAAGGAATTAAATGAGAGTTGACAGCACCTCATAACCCACGGCAGAATGGGGTGGCCGAGAGGAAGAACATAACTATTGTAGGGGCAGCACGAGCAATGTTGCATGACCAAGGCCTACCACTTCACTTATGGGCTGAGACATGCAACACAGCGGTCTATTTGCATAATAGAAGCTTGCATCGCATACTTGGGATGAAGACACCAGAGGAAGATTTCTCCGGTAAGAGACCAGATGTGGGTCACTTCAGGATCTTTGGCTCATCGGTATATTGCCATGTGACAAAGGATGCACAGAAAAAGCTTGAGCCGACAGCAGAGTTGGGGATATTTATGGGGTACATTGATACACCTCACAACTATCGGGTCTACTTGCCTACCAGTCGGACGACAGTGGTTCGTAGAGATCTCAAATTTGATGAGCAGAAGGCCATGTGAGTTTCCCTTAAGAGGGAGCTCCAACTACAGGTTGTGGAGGAACTGTTGGTTCCTAAGGAGGAGGAGCCTCGAACTGATGTGGACCAGCCGCATGCAGAGGTTCCAGGAGTGGAGACATCCACTCAAGCAGAGTCTTCCAGAGATGGACGGAAGTGCACAAGAGAAGCTGACAGATTGTTGGATGATGGGAGAGAGAATGTGGGAGCACCATCTTCTCAGCGCAGACAGAGGATGTCCCCTGAGAGATACACTGGATACATGGCCCTTGCTGGGGAATGTGTTGAGACCGTACCATCTTCCTTTGAGGAAGAAGTGAAACAACCGATTTGGGTTGATGTTATGATGGAGGAGTATGACTCCATAGTTCATAATAGTGTTTCGAACGTGGTTTCAAGACCGGAGAACAAGTCAGTTGTGAGTTCCCGTTGGCTTTACAAGGTAAAGAAAGCTTCTAATGGTAGTGTGGAGAAGCATAAGGCAAGATTTGTTGCCCGTGGCTTTTCACAGGTCGAGAGGATCATGTTGTTGCATTATATTTCGACAAAGGAGCAAGATGCTGACATTTTGACAAAGGCATTGTCAAAGTGTAAATTCGAGTTCCATAGAGACAGGATCGGGGTGGCAGATAATCCCTTTCTTGTTGAGAGGGAGTGTTGGATTATGGCAACAAGAATATTCCAATTTAAGTTGTCCTTGAATTAAATTGTGAATTAAAATCGAATTTAGTCTTAACAACTACTTGGAAATAATTAATTAATTTATTTT
>APFE030595474.1:73398-86987 GCA_000404065.3 Pinus taeda | reverse complement strand
AATCACCTTGATCACCAATTGAGTTATACTTCGAGGGCATTTTAAAAATGTTATTATTATTGATTATAAAAGAATTTATATATGATTTAAATATATATACATTTAAAAAACATGTACCAATATTCTTAATTTATAAATAAGATTCTTTACAATAGCATGAGCTAATGCCATGGCTTACCCATGTCGAAGAAAGCATAACTCATTTCATATGACACTTGTTCATATGGCATTTTTTTTAATTAATCTGTTTAATAAAAGGGTAGAAAAGACATAACTACTTTGGAGACAAATCTCAACCTTTAATGTTGTGACTACTACTAAGAATATTTTCGAATATTCCATGGATATTTTATCACTACCATTCATCTAATAATTATTGATAATTAAATTAAACTTGTGGAGGCCTTATTCCAAAATAGACACATCTATCGACACAATCACATGGTAACCTATAAAAATATACAACATTCATAATCAATGATTGATGATGTAAAATTCCACTTATTCTATACTTTCACAAACTGACATGTATAAAGGTATCATAAAACTAACTAGCATTGTGTGACATTGAAGGAGAAGATATTCTTGCCAATTTCCACACCACTTAAATATATATAGTTGTACGAAAAATTCTTCATAACTTCAAATTACAATCTACTTCTCACATGTCTATAAAATCAACGATCCTTGGTGATTTTAGGGGCAAGCATAAGTGTTTTCGGAATACCATTGAGGGGTGTCAAAATAAACATTGAAATGACACATTGTGTCATAAGAAAACCATAGTTTGAAATTTTAGACCCCCACCACCTCGTATTAATAATCTTGCAACTTTTAACCTATGAAATAAACATAGGCCATTGATTTTGGATATTTGTGAACCATTGAACCTCTACCTCTTAATAACAATATAATGTATGGCCAGGGGTGAAACTTAGTAAATTCAACTTTTTTTTTTAATTAGGAGGATCGGTAGACCTATTTCTTGTCACTGAGGAGACCTAGGATCGATTTAGTGGGGCTATCATTGTACTCCTAAGCCTATTGCGACTACCCACAAGCCTTACTAGATAGGTAAACTAAGTTTTGAACCTAGCCAACACACCTATATTGGTTGGAAAATTCCTTTCAATGCATGGCATCCATTGTTTGACCTAACTTGATAATTCAACCTTCTTTACCAATTATTGCATGTGGAGCATTATGCATGGAAAGGTGAGGTTTGTCCTAGGATACAAATGATGGGAATAGTGAAAATAGTGCATCCTCTTGCCCAATGAGTCTCTCCTCTCTTGTAATAAACAAATCGGCTACATACATTAATACAAGAATGAATAGATCCTTTCCAACCACAATGTAATATAGTTTTGGATCCACATCATTCTTCTCTAAACCCATATGTTATCTTATCACTCAGGTTGTCCCTAAGCTCCTGAAGTGATACGGCCGAGATAACCACAAACCAATCTTTGGATTATAGGTTCTAGCCCACCTGTAATCAGAGAGGGCTCTCTCTTGATGATTTAGCTTTGTTGATGATGATTTTAGGCTAGCTATTGGTTTCAGTGGGTTTTGTTTAGGTTTGGATGGTGTTTGAATGGAAGGAAGATGCATTCATGCAGAGAGGCATGCATAGAGTGATAAGTTTCGAACCATTGGGCATCAAGTCAAGGAGTAGGACCGCAGACAGGCTTTCTTGATCACAAGAGGAATATGGAGCAAGGTAGCTGCACATGAAACAACCTCCAAGCTAAAGAGATGGAGTGAAATGTAAGGAATGAGAGGCAATTAAGAATCTCTCAATCATCTTAACAGAGCAAAGGAAATGAACTCTATCTAGGGGCAGTTAAGAATTCTGGATAACTGTCACACATGGTGAATTAGGGAAAATATGAGCCAGATGGAATTCATATTTATGCCTAACATAAAGAAATAGCAGAAATTGAGCATAGAGTGCAATTAAACAAGTTCTAAGCTATTATTTCTTTCTGCTGCTTAGATAATGATATATGAATGGAAAAACAGAGGTAAGAAGCACTTATTGAGTCATGTATCAGCACAAGAATTCCACAGTCACTCTTCAACCATTAAACACAGTACACAATTCATTCTCCAAGCTCTTAAGTAGTCTTTGATTATAGAAATTATCAAATATACAGTGCGAGTCTCTGCTCAAGCAAAACATCTAACCAACAAAAACCAACCCTCATTCCATTGTTCAAGGTCGTCTTTATAGGTAAAATATCCAAAAGTATTTATTACAGCTGACCTAAACAGGTCTGCGAGAAAGCTTTTAGACCTAAACTTGTGCTGGAATTAAATGCAAGTAAATATCCTTTAGGCTACGCCAGAGGCAGCTGGATCAAAATGAATTAATATGGTGTCTTTGGTGACCTGGTGCAGTAGTTCTGCAATAACTGTGCTTTGAGTTTTGGTCCAATGATCTTATGTGAGTTTTAATGTGCAGTCATTTGTGATGATGAGCTTTGAATGGTTCCTTAACTGCTTCTTGGCTTTCAAGGTTTTCTTTTAATGTTTTATTCGCCTCAAGCCCTGAGAAGATCTTCACTGATACACTTTGCCGCAATAGTGATACTCTTTGACGTGGTTTTTGGCTTCACATCTGCTCTGATACTCTTTAATGCCTGAACCGGGTCTCTCTCTTTCTTCTGTTACGCTAAAAATTGCAAAATCGGGCCTTTTCTACCCTTTTCGGCACAAAAATGGCTGAGGAATCAAAAGATTCCCCAATATGGCCCATTTCTCGTAGCGAAAACTACCTCAGAATTTCGATCTGGGGCTCCGAAGCCTCAATTTTGCACTTGCGCATTTTTTGAGCTGCTGACGTCAGCATGACCTCAACGGTACAGCGGATGATGTCAGCATGACATCAGCAGTGGGGTCCTCTTGTACGGTGATGACATCAGCATGATGACGTCAGTAGGGTGACGTGGCAGTACGGTGGTGTGATGATGTGGCAGGGACATGGTGGCAGGGTGATGTCAGCAAGGTGCAGGCAGGAAGGGGTGAGTTGGCAACAACTTGGCAGGTGACACGGCGCTCATGTCACGCGAGGGGAGGGCGGATTTCGGTTTGCATCAGACCGCCTTTGGTACGGGAGCGGTATATGTCAGGGGTGGCCCGATGCAATGAATAGCCGACAGCTGTCCCGGTGTACAATAGGGAAATCGTCGTCCATCGGGTGTTATCGCACCGTTACGTAAGGGCGCCCGATATGCATGAGGGTCGTCGGATCTGGGAGAGGCGATCCGACGGTGGATGGGAGGAGAAGATGCATGGGTTTTAATCAAACTATGTGTGCAATAAACTTTAATTATTCGCGACATCGGGTGGGTTTTGAACTTTAGAAATTTGTGTGCTTTGGCGGGGGACTGTGGTTATTTATTAATCAAATGTTAATAAAATCCAAAATAAAATTTGCGCGGGGTGTGGTATGGTTTGGTGTGTGGAGAAAGGGTTTAGCAGGGTTATTTACTTAACCAGATGTTAAATAAATCCCGAGAGTGGTGACACGGAAGGCTAATACTAGATCCCAGATGAATCTAACATTTCCCGACCTTTATTTATTTGGCTATAGTTGCCATGGGGGGAAATATTTAATATTTTTGGGGTTTTATATAGATTTTTGCATAATAGGGGATAGGGAAATGATTTAGGGAGCTAATAAATAGAATTAGAAGTTAATATGAACTTGTGAGGAGAAGTGTAGGGGAGGGGCTAAGTTTCTGAACTGAAACTTAGGTATAAGAAGTGAATGGACTATGGAGAAATGACTTTTACACAAGAAATGTGGCTTCTTTTCACTAAGCCAACTCAGATGTCAACTCGGTTTGAACAAGAGTGGAGTGAAGATAGACTCTTGGGCAGATCCCAGGGTAATTGAGGGGATGTTAGTGAATGATTTGGGAAATAAGAAGAAGGGGGAGTTAGACATGCCTCGCTTGAAGTCTTTCAGATAGGAACTGCCTGATAACTATGATCTGGATAAATATAACACTTGAAAATGTGGAATTGATCACAAATCAACATTCTGCAACCTCAAAATTACCTACCCAGCCTACTTTCTTAGCATTTTTTCTTCTTCTTGGTTTGGGTGCATTTGGACTTGCAGACCCAGCTTTTTCAACTTTTTCTTTTTCTGTCTTCCTATCTAAATCTACACTTATTTCTTCCAAGGGATCAGATTAAGCAGTTGGGCTCCTTTGATTCTCTACCTGTCTAAGAATCTGCCAAGATTAAGCTATTTGGACAGATATACATCCTCTATATTCTAAAACGAGAAATTGAAACCTAGGGAGACCAAGATTAAACTGTTTGTACCTCCCTTTAACTGAAAATTCTTCAAAAATGGACTAGTATATCAAAATTGGAACACAGTAGTGGCACTTGGACTGGCACATTCTCCTAGCCTCCTTTTCTGGCATCTGTAGCAAATATGGAACATTGCAACATTCAAAGAATGACATATTTGGCATGTAAAAATGTCAATCATGAAAGATGAGTAACCTGCTACAGCAGGAGGCTAACAATGACTCCACTTGGGGATGGATTTTCCTTATGAAAATTCAAGAACAACAAGTCAGACTGCCTGGATCTTCTATTGTTGCTGTCAATTGAAAATTTTGAGTGATGACTGTCTGATATTTGAAACTATGGGAATGAGAGCAACACTTTCCCTCAACTGAAATGTTTGTGACCTTTGTAGCACCGCCTGCTTTCTTCTGCATGCTCTATTTCTTGGACTTTTATATAAAAAATAAAATAAAATGATTATATATACAAACATTTATATACAGACATCATCTTGCTGGGAGATCTTCAACAAAAGGGATCATGATAATGTTTTAACATTCGGCCATTTATAGGGCTGTCTTCAGCTGTGCTGCCATCTTCAGATTTGAGGAAATATGTGTTGTTTCCTTGCACTGCGCTGATAATGAATGGACCTTTCCACAGAAAATCAAACTTTGCATGTTTGCCCTTGTCTTCTTTTCGTGAATCCCACTTTAGAACTTTGCTGCCCACACAGAAATCCTCAGCCTTGGCTCTCTGATCAAACATTATTTTGAGCTTTTCTTGTAAAATTTGAGCTCTGTCATACACTTTCTCTCTAGTTTGCTGAAGGTGAATGGTCTGATTAATTCTTCTTTGAATATCATTTGGTTCAACCTGAATCTCCTGTAACAGCTTGATAATAGGAATGCCCAAAGATGAAGGAAATCTGGCTTCCATGCCATAAACTAGCTCATAAGGGCTCATCCCAATGGATTTCTTGGTTGAAAGTTTGTCTGCCCACGGGGCATTTGTGAGCTTCCAGTGCCAGTTCTTTTTGTATTCCTCCAGCATTTTCTTTATGATATTGATGAGGCTTTTGTTGGAGGATTCGGCCAAGCCATTGCCTTGGGGGTAGTAGGCTATAGAGTGGCCCGAAGTAATGTGGAATTTATGGCAGAAGTTGATCATCTTTCTGGATTTGAAGGCAGCAGCATTGTCAGTGATGATTTTCTCAGGGCAGCCAAATCTAGAAAGGATATTGTCTTCAAGGAACCGGATAATAGTGGAGTCATTGGCTTGCCTACATGGGATGGCCTCAATCCACTTGGTGAAATAGTCGATGGCTGTTAAAATCCACTTGTGCTGACTTGAAGAAGAGGGGTGGATTTCACCTATGAAGTCAAGACCCCATTGTTGAAAAGGTTGTTCGGTTGAGATAGGCTTAAGGGGCAAAGGGAGCAGTTTTCTTTTTCCTTTAAAGATTTGGCATTTGTGACATCAGACAACAAATTTTTTGACATCTGCAAATAGAGAGGGCCAATAATAACCATCCCTTAAAATCTTGTCAGTAGTGGACTTCCAATATAGATGCCTTCCACAGTCCCTTGTATGGAACTCTTTCATGATGCTGTTGGTTTCATTTATGGTTAAACAGTTTAGCAGTATTCCTTCATGATTTTTCCAAAATAGGGCACCATCTAAAACACAGAACTTTAGAGATTTCATCTTCAAAAATATTTTCTTGGTTCTGGAAAATCCTAGGTGAGCACACAGGTTTAACAATACATAACAAATATCGGCATACCATGGGGATTGTAAAAAGGTTTCACTGATCTGTGGAGTCGCCAGCTCCTATTCATTGTCCAGCTGGTTGATGTCTAAGGCCTGAAAATTTGTTTCAGACATTAGCTTGGCTAAACCTTGTCCCTTTATCAGCTTTGTGGGTTTTATCTCAATGTCATATTCAAGAATATTGGCAATCCATTTGCCTCTTTTTCCTTCTAGTCCCTCTTGAGTTAATATGTCTTTTACAACAGAGTTTGGGACATAGGCAATCACATGTGAATACAAAATATAAACGTTGAAGTCTTTGATCGCTTTGACAAGGGCATAGCACTGTTTTTCCATGATTTGGTATTTTAGAGGTGCATCTCTTAAGGCTCGACTGAAAAATGCAATAGGCTTTTCATTTCCTTGATCATCCTTTTGCAGAAGGACAACAGCTATCGTGTGTTCCGAAGCAAAGGAAAAGATGATAAAATCCTTGTCAAATTGTGGACTTGTGAGCACGGGCGTTTGAGTCAAGGCTATTTTAATACTTTCAAAAGCCTGCTTGGTTTCTAGAGACCATCTTACCTTAGCATCCTTTTTTAACATGTTACTTAACAGCCTTATCGTTTCTGCTAAATTTGGGATAAATCTCCTTAGGAAATTGATCTTTCCAAGGAATGCTTGCAACTCTTTTATGTTTCTTGGGTATGGAATTTGAAGGATTGCTTGAATTCTTTCCGGATCGATTCTGATACCGTCTTTTGAGATGATGTGGCCTAGAAACTTACCTTCCTCAAGGCCAAACAAGGACTTCTTGGGGTTCAAGGAAATGCCATATTTCATGCATGTCATGAAGATCTGCCTTAAGTGTTTGAGGTGCTCTTGATCAGATTTGGAGAAAGGGGTTAAGTCATCAAGATAGACAACAAGGAATTCATGGATTTCCTTGGCAAATGCAATATCCATTGCTCTTTGAAAGGTGGCACCGGTGTTCTTTATCCCGAAAGGCATTTTAACATACTTAAATGTTCCCCAGGGTGTAGTAAAGGTTGTCTTGTCTTGGTCATCTGGGTGAACAAGTATTTGATTGAAACCTGAGAATCCATCTAGTAAAGAAATCCTAGAGGAACCCACTACTCTTTGTAGGATGTGGTCCATTTTAGGCAGAGGGTAGTGGTCTTTTAAAGAGACCTGGTTTAAGTTTCTTAGGTCTACACACAATCTGATCTCACCTGATTTTTTCTTGTGGGAACTAGATTGGATACCCATTTAGAGAATCTGATGGGTGCTATAATACCTGCTTCAAACATTCTCTTTACTTCCTTCTCAATGAGGGGAAGAAGCATAGGGTTTATTCTTCTAATTTTCTGCTTGAATGGTTTTTGATTTGGTTTTAAGGGAATGGTATGTTGAATCACTGAGGTGTCATAGGACTTCAAGTCCTCATAACTCCAAGCAAATACATCTTGGAATTCTTTCAACAAATCCACATACTTTGGCTTTTGAACAGGGGGTAGATTTTTGGACAACTTAATCATTTTTGGCTGCTCTGTTGTCCCTATGTTTTGTTCTTCTATAGCAGCATCTAAGGGCTCCATTTTTGGCTTTTTGGGCACATCATTGTCATCAAACATATCTTCTAATGGAGTAAGGCCAGCAGGCAAAAAATTATGCTTCAGATCGATGAACTCGGCCTCTACTTTGGCTGTTTCCTGTAAATGATTAGTTTTAGTTCTTCTATGTTTGCATTGTCAAAAACAGTTGGATTCAGGATTTGTTTTGTTGTTGCAGCTGTTGCAGCCTACTGATTTTCATTTGTTTATTGTTGGGAATTGTTCATGGCCTCTATGTTAATGTTTAAATTTGAAAACTCGCCCTCAAGAGTGAGGAAATTGTTAATGTGGGCATCATTTTCAAATACTTTCCAATCTCTAATATTGTTAGGAACAACGGGCCTATGTTTTATCTCAGCAGTAAAATGGTGATTCGGCTCAAAGGGAAGCTTGCAAGTACTAGCAAAAGTGGCTAGCCTGTGTGCATGTATGTTATGGTTTCTAGAAATCTTGGCAAGCTCGGATTTAGCGAAGGTGTTAAGTATATCTGTTGCAGCAGTCCTATAGGCCCTCATCCTATTGTCATTAGTAACAAAGTTGCCCTTCATTTGTTGGATAATCAAATCGGAGTCACCTAGAATGGACACTTTTGTAGCTCCTAGAACTTTGAGCAGTTTTAGGCCTAAGAGGAGAGCTTCATACTCTACCATGTTGTTGGTACATTTGAAATTTAGTCTGTAGGCATGGCCTTCTACATGATTTTCATGTGTATTGCGAATCCATACACCTGCCCCTACTCCTAACTTGTTGACAGAACCATCAAACTCTAAATACCATGTAATTTCTTGTTTTTGGTTTGTATCAAGAGTTTCAGTTATTTTAGGATTGGGCAGACCTAGAACTTCAGTTTGAGGAGGTTCTTCTTGTTTACTGGTTGCCTTGACTGTTGTGACTATTTCATGGGCATGGGCAACCGGTTCTTCATTTATGCATGTCTCTAGCTCTGAAGCTAGAGGCTTCTCATCAGTTGGAGGATCATTATTATCATTAAAAAGAATAAATGAATCCATATCAGAATGGATTGAGTAAATTGGAAAATTTTGGGGCATCTCCTCACTACTCACCAATACTTCATCAGTGTTTCCCTATACAGTCTCTTTGGTTGGCCAAAGACAGATATAGTGGCATAAGAGAGGTCAATTTGAAGGGATCCTTGTAGTTTTGCTCCCCATGATCTTGATAGGAGCATACCATATTTTGTTGGAATGTCAGCAACTACTACGTCCATTAGGATTGTCTTGTTGGGAAATTGGACTAAAGACACACAAAGGTATTTGATTAAGCCTAAGCATTTGACTTGACTTGAGTCAAAGGAGTATAGATCCTTGTAGGGTCTTGTGACATCAAGGTTTAGCTTTTCCATTATAGCTTTGGGCATAAGATTGTGTGAGGCACCTGAGTCAAACATCGCATTGTGCAAGATTTTGTCATGTATGTGCAGACTGACATAGAAAGGTGGAACAGATCCATATGTTGTTTTTCATTAACTTCTGGACCAAACAGCAGCTCGGGGGTATCATCTAGAACATTTACATCATCCCTGACCTCTGGTAGTCGGAGTGATCTTTGAATTTGTTGCCTATATACATCATGTTTGGAAAATTCTGAGAGGGGGATGGATATTTTAAGTTTTCCAATCTCTGCTTCCAAATTGAATGGTTTTTCTGATGGATTATTAGCGTTAATAGTAGCAGATTTCTCCTTTTCCAGAATACTCTCTGTGTTTTCCTTTGGATTGTCTAAGCTATGGTGAATGACAGTTTGTGGTATTTCTGTCTTGGGAAGATTTTTTGGATTGTCGTTCAAATTTTCTTTTGAGGAAGAAGAAGGTAGAGGCTGATCAGTAGGATGTTGTATGTCTGATATGTCCTCTACAGTTACCTGATGCGGTTTTGGGATAGCAATATCAGTTGGTTCTGTTATAACAACGCTGCCTTTAATCTTATTAGGTTGTTTGTTGTCCTTTGTTTTGCTAGGTGCAGGGATATCAATGGTTCTTGTTCTCAGCTTATATTGTTTGTGGACCTCATATACAGTAGAATCATAACCTTGTTTAAAATCAAAAGACTCTCCCGTCTTGGTCTGAAATTGTTTTATGTCAGGGTAGTCTTGGTCTTCTTGAGTGAGAAAGATTTGTTGCTCAGTTTTCGAGTCTATCAAGTTTATGTGATTCTCTTCTGTGGGCTCACTGGATGTGGATGCCTCTGCGTAGTTTTCTTGGAAAGGAGGCCTAATATCATGGTCGGGACTATCCCTTCCAGCATTTGTGGTTTGATTTTTCCTGAAGTTTGGATTCCTTATGGTGTTGGGTTGTTTCCCTTCCCATGATGATTTCCTCTCAACACTCTCTACTCTGTCTCCTAGCCTATGCATGCCATTGATAATAGCATCCAAGTTCTGGTCTAAGGCTGAGGGTTCTTCCTTAAAGGTAGTTCTTCTCTCGGTTCTAGCTCTGTTTCTTTTGGCAATTAGGTTTGCCTCCACACTAACAACAACATTTTGCATCTCTGCAAGGCTTTGAGGGGCTCTTTCCTTTAGTTGATAAGCCATTTCAGCATCAAAACCATCAGGGAATTTGTACAAAGCAAGATCAGGTGGAGGTCTTAAGTTTTGTGGTATTGAATTGTAGACATTATTGAACCTTGCACAGTAATCCAAAACAGTCTCCTGAGGGTGTCTTTTGATAGTGTCATATTCAGATAATATGTGCAAGGGGTCTTTCTTTTTATCCCACCTATTGATAAAGGACTGATATAAGGCTTCTGGGTCTCCTATGGAATTGGCTGGGAGTGCTCTAAACCAGGTCTTAACATCACCGGTCAAACTTTGGACAAAAATCTTCATTCTTACACTGTCATCATCGATCTCATAACTCTAAAAGTAATCTTGCATTTTCTTTGTATGTTGTAGGGTTGTGCAGGAATTTGTGCCATCAAAATAGGTAATTTTAGTCTGGTAATCCTGAGGCATAGCCCCGGGATTTGTAGGCAGCTGTAAGGGTGCATATCTATTAGCCATATTAACGGGGATAAGCAGAACAAATGGGATAAGTGGAACAACTGGGGCAACTGGGACAATTGGAGTTGTAGTGATGGTATTTGCAGTGGATGGAGGTGTGGAAACAGTGGTTGGGGAAGTAGATGATGAACATGGGGAAGTAGGGTTTGAACGGAACATAACCTTAACAGGGGTTGTAAAATGGCTATCCTGAACTGTTTCAGGACTGGAAGTAGTCAAACCTTCTTGTTGCTCTTGTTTTCTAAGGATCTTAGGAATTATATTGGGGTTATCAAAAACAGTTGGGGGATTTGGATCTGGATTTGATCTTGTGTATCGTGAATGCTTCTTGAAAGCCAGCTTCTAGCTTGTTTTTTGGGAATTTTATAAGAATACAGGTTAACAGAAACCTTTAAAGGTCGGTTTCTTCCTCTGCGGAGCTTCGGACTAGTTTTGTGAGATTATCTGGGGAAGTTCCCCAGTGGAATCGCCATTATGTTATCACTCAAGTTGTCCCTAAGCTCCTGAAGGGATACGGCCGAGGTAACCACAAAAAAATATTTGGATTACAGGTTCTAGCCCACCTGTAACCTAAGAGGGCTCTCTCTTGATGATTTAGCTTTGTTGATGATGATTTTAGGCTAGTTATTTGTTTCAATGGGTTTTGTTTAGGTTTGGATGGTGTTTGAATGGAAGGAAGATGCATTCAAGCAGAGAGGCATGCATAGAGTGATAAGTTTCGAACCATTGGGCATGGAGTCAAGGAGTAGGACTGCAGACAGGCTTTCTTGATCACAAGAGGAATATGGAGCAAGGTAGCTGCACATGAAACAATCTTCAAGCTAAAGAGATGGAGTGAAATGTAAGGAATGAGAGGCAATTAAGAATCTCTCAATCAGCTTAACAGAGGGAAGGAAATGAACTCTATCTAGGGGCAGTTAAGAATTCCTGGATAACTGTCACACATGGTGAATTAGGGCAAATATGAGCCAGATGGAATTCATATTTATGCCTAAAACAGATGAAAACATAAAGAAACAGCAGAAATTGAGCATAGAGTGCAATTAAACAAGTTCTAAGCTATTCTTTCTTTCTGCTACTTAGATAATGATATATGAATGGAAAAACAGAGGTAAGAAGCACTTATTGAGTCATGTATAAGCACAAGAATTCCACAGTCACTCTTCAACCATTAAACACAGTACACAATTCATTCTCCGAGATCTTAAGCGTCTTTGATTATAGAAATTATCAAATATACAGTGCGAGTCTCTTCTCAAGCAAAACATCTAACCAACAAAAACCAACCCTCATTCCATTGTTCAAGGTCGTCTTTATAGGTAAAATATCCAAAAGTATTTATTACATCTGACCTAAACAGGTCTGTGGGAAAGCTTTTAGACCTAAACTTGTGCTGGAATTAAATGCAAGTAAATATCCTTTAGGCTACGCCAGAGGCAGCTGGATCAAAATGAATTAATATTGTGTCTTTGGTGACTTGGTGCAGTGGTTCTGCAATAATTATGCTTTGAGTTTTGGTCCACTGATCTTATGTGAGTTTTAATGTGCAGTCATTTGTGATGATGAGCTTTGAATGGTTCCTTAACTGCTTCTTGACTTTCAAGGTTTTCTTTTAATGTTTTATTCGCCTCGAGCCCTGAGAAGATCTTCACTGATACACTTCGCTGCAACACTGATACTCTTTGACGTGGTTTTTGGCTTCACATCTGCTTTGATACTCTTTAATGCCTGAACCGGGTCTCTCTCTTTCTTCTGTTACGCTAAAAATTGCAAAATCGGGCCTTTTCTACCCTTTTTGGCACAAATATGGCTGAGGAATCAAAAGATTCCCCAATATGGCCCATTTTCCGTAGCGAAAACTGCCTCAGAATTTCGATCTGGGGCTCCAAAGCCTCAATTTTGCACTTGCGCGTTTTTTGAGCTGCTGACGTTAGCATGACCTCAGCGGTACGGTGGATGACGTCAGCAGTGGGGTCCTCTTGTACGGTGATGACGTTAGCAGGGTGACGTGACAGTACGGCGGGGTGATGACGTGGCAGGGACACGGTGGCAAGGTGATGTCAGCAAGGCGCAGGCAGAAAGGGGTGAGTTGGCGGCAACTTGGCAGGTGACGCAGCGCTCATGTCACGCAAGGGGAGGGCGGTTTTCGGTTTGCATTGAACCGCCTTTGGTATGGGAGCGGTATATGTCAGGGGCGGCCCAATGCAATGAACAGCTGACAGCTGTCCCAGTGTACAACAGGGAAACCGTCGTCCATCGGGTGCTATCGCACCGTTACGTAAGGGCGCCCGATATGCATGAGGGCCATCAAATCTGGGAGAGGCGATCTGATGGTGGACGGGAGGAGAAGATGCACGGGTTTTAATCAAACTACGCGCGCGATAAACTTTAATTATTCGCGGTATCATGTGGGTTTTGAACTTAGAAATTGGTGTGCTTTGGCGAGGGACGGTGGTTATTTATTAATCAAACGTTAATAAAATCCAAAATAAAATGTGCGCGGGGTGTGGTATGGTTTGGTGTGTGGAGAAAGGGTTTAGGAGGGTTATTTACTTAACCAGATGTTAAATAAATCCCGAGAGTGGTGACACGGAAGGTTAATACTAGATCCCAGATGAATCTAACATTTCCCGACTTTTATTTATTTGGCTATAGTTGCCATGGGGGGAAATATTTAATATTTTTGGGGTTTTATATAGCTTTTTGCATAATAGGGGATAGGGAAATGATTTAGGGAGCTAATAAATAGAATTAGAAGTTAATATGAACTTGTGAGGTGAAGTGTAGGGGAGGGGCTAAGTTTGTGAACTGAAACTTAGGTATAGGAAGTGAATGGACTATGGAGAAATGACTTTTACACAAGAAATGTGGCTTCTTTTCACTAAGCCAACT
>APFE030595474.1:14624-35326 GCA_000404065.3 Pinus taeda | reverse complement strand
TTCAGATTTAGACTCATCTCAACAAGAGAAGCTTGTGAATTTGTTGCAAAACCATCTTAGTGCCTTTGCATGGGGTTATGAAGATATGAAGGGTATCCCTCCTGAAACTTGCACAAATCATATCTATATTCAGGAAGGAGCCCGACCTGTCCGACAACCCTAAAGGTGAATGAATCCATCTCTAAAATACATCGTGAAAGAAGAAGTACAAAAGCTCTTGGATGTTGGTTTCATATATTCTATTTCTGATAGTCAATGGGTCTCTCCATTAGTACTAGTACCTAAGAAAGATGGAAGATGGCGTATTTGTATCGATTATCGATTTTTAAAAAAATCCACTCTCAAAGATTATTTCCCTCTCCCATTCATTGACCAAGTGCTTGATACCCTTGTAGGAAAGGAATACTTTTCCTTTTTGGATGGCTTCAGTGGTTATAATCAGATACAGATTGCACCCAAAATTCAAGATAAAACTACCTTTACATGTCCATGGGGTACATTTGCTTATAGAGTGCTCCCCTTTGGATTATGTAATGCCTCATCTACCTTTCAAAGGGCAGTCTTGGCTATTTTTGTTGATCTAGAATTTGTGGAAATTTATATGGATCAATTTTCTGTGTTTGGTAATTATTTTCAGGAAGCTCTTGAAAACTTGGAAAAAGTACTTCTTCATTGTGAGGAAGCTCATCTTGCTTTAAGCGACAAGAAATGTAGATTAATGTGCAAAGAAGGAGTGGTACTTGGTCATTTAATTTCTAGTAAAGGTATCTAGGTCGATCCAGCAAAGATTGAAATCATTTTGCATCTTCCTGCACCTAAAACTGAAAGGGAAGAGGTTTTCTAGGGCATGCTATTTACTATAGGAAATTCATTGAAAATTTTTCTAATATAGTTGCTCCACTTTTTAGACTTCTAGCTAAGGATAGTGAGTTTTCTTAAACGACAGCTTGCCAACAGTCTTTTGGAACATTGAAGGAAAAGTTAGTACATGCACCAATTCTGAGAGGTCCTAATTGGTCTCTGCCTTTTCATATTTGCTCTGATGCTTCAAATCTGGCTATTGGCACAGCTTTAGGACAAGAGGAAAATAAGCAATCATATGCTATGTATTATATTAGTAAGAATTTGTCTTCCACTGAATTAAATTATACAGTTACAGAGAAAGAGTTTTTAGCTATGATTTTTGCAATTAATAATTTCAGACACTATATTACAGGATATGAAGTATTTGAACATACTGATCATTCCGCAATTAAGTATTTGAGGAGTAAACCATTAACTAGTGGTAGAGTGACGAGGTGGTTACTTTTGTTGCAGGAGTTTAATATTAATATTGTAGATAGACCGAGAAAATCTAATGTTGTAGCAGACTTTCTTTCTAGATTAGATAATCCTAGTGAAACTACTCCTGTTAATGATGACTTTCCAAATGAACATGTTTTTTCTATATCAACAGATTCTCTATGGTTTTCCGACATTGCTAATTATTTGGTTACTGGAAAAATACCACCCCACTTGTCTTCTCGTGAAAAGCGGAATATTATTCAGAAAAGTGTTTCATATTCCTGGATTCAAGGAGATCTCTTTTACATAGGCCCATATTTGATTATTTGTAGGTGTCTAAGAGAGGAAGAAGTGTTTGACATATTGAAATCTTCTGATGATGAACCATGTGGAGGCCACTTCGCTGATAAGCGAACTGCATATAAGGTGTTATGCGTTGGTTACTATTGGTCGTCCTTGTTTAAGGATGCCAGACAGTATGTTAAGCGTTGTGATAGCTGCCAACGAATGGGTCAGCCTAATCAAACTAATGAAATGCCCTTATGTCCTCAGGTTATGATTGAGCCATTTGAAAAATGGGCTATTGATTTTATAGGACCAATAAATCCAACATCATTAAGTAAAAAGCATATCTTTGTTTGTACAGACTTTGTTACAAAATGGGTAGAAGCTAAAGTTGTTTCTTTTGCTACAGAAAAAGTTGTTGTTGATTTTATTTTTACTGAAATCTTTACTAGATTTGGTGTGCCTAGAGAAATCATTTCTGACAATGGTCCACAATTTATTTCTAATCTGGTACAGAGCGTGATGGAGCAATATAAGATCAAGCACAGTAAGTCCACGTTGTATTACCCCCAAGCAAATGGCTAGGTGGAATCTACAAACAAAGTGATCGAGTCCATTCTTACAAAGATAGCCAATATGCATCAGAAAGACTGGGCTGAAATATTACCAAAAGCTTTATGGGCATATAGAACCACTTGGAGAAATAGCACGGGGCATACACCATATGAGCTAGTATATGGTAAACAAGTTCTGTTACCAACTGAATTCCAGATCAAAACTTACAGGATTGCAGTTCAGTTAGGACTAGATCTCTCTAAGGCACAACAACAACTTCTTCTCCAATTGAATGAGTTGGATGAGTTTCGAAGGGATGTTGTTCAACAGAATATACTGATTCAGCAACAACGTAAAAAGTGGCATGACAAGTTCATTCAAAAAAAGCAGTTCCAACCAGGTGATTCGGTACTCCTTTATGACTCTAGATTTAAATTTTTTACAGGGAAGTTCCATACACGTTGGATGGGACCTTATGAAGTGATCTGAGTATTTGAGAATGGAGTAGTAGAAGTTAAAACTATTGATGGACAAAATTCAGTATTCTTGGTAAATGGACACCAGTTAAAGAAGTATTTTCAGCCACTTACCAAGAAAGATTTTACACAACAAGTCCAACAGCAATTTGGGACAGTAGTGGAGAATGGTAATTCCAACCTCTTGAAAACATGAATCCTTTTCTTCTCAAGAATATATATATATTTTTTATATATATAAAAATAAAAAAATAGAAAAAGGTAAAGAAAAAAATGTTTCCTGTAATTATGAAAATCAGTTTGCTGACATGATTACAGAAGGGTCAACCTGAAAACTAGCTTGCTGGCAGGAATATCAAAAATTTCTAATAAAAATAAAATGTTGCTTGATCTTTAGATATGCTAAGCTACCACCAAGTAGAAGCAGGTTTAACAGAACCAACCTTTATACAGTTGGGGTAATTAGCATGCATGTTTTTATTCAAGTAACGCCTATTTTCGCTGCAATTATTTTCTTGCACTAATGCAGGCATACTTTCCATAAAATTTTCTGCCTTTCTTCATACTCCACTTTTGTAACACCCCCTCAATTTTCTTCTTTGATCCTAGAATATTGACCTTCCCATATTCTTCAAAAGTTTGCTCTACCCGCTTTGAAGAAATCCCACTTTATCCATGAATTTTTTTCCCTATCCCATTTCTACTTTATCCCTCTTGACACTTTCTTGGAATCCATGTAATAGAATTCCTTCCCATTCTAAAAATTCCCTTTTTTCCCACTTCTTTATTCCCTCGAAAATTTATTGCAGGATCTTGCATATGGAGAGCAAAAGGTGTGCTCTGAAACATCAAACAAGGCAAAAAAAAAAAAAAAAAAATTAGCATAAAGTTAAAGAAATCATTTGAAAATATAGCCTATATTTTAATTCTCTGTTTTAATATTATTCTTGTACTAGTGCAAGAATGGTTTCCTATGTAATGAGATGAGCAGAAAAAGGTACCAGCAAAATGATATGATTTAAAGTGGTGCAAGACCAGTACAAGCATGCACTTCGTCAGTAGCATAGTATGAGTTATCAGATGACATGAGGAAGCAGTCATGATGAAACATGAGATGAAGTCTTGTTCATTTCATCAATAAGTATTAATGCTATTATGTTAACTAGGGGGAACTTAATTAAAAGTACAAAGTTTTTATTAAGTAGAAATCACGATTTTTTAATGAATGCTAAGGATTTTTTTAATTATGAAGAATTGTGAAGATGTGGTAACCGTTGCTTGCATGAAATCTACCCCACTCCGCCATGATCCTAAATGCCATTCGTTCATAATTACCCCACTCCTATATTCACTCTAAACATCCCATCACTATAATTATATCGCACTTAATCGTTAAGATCACCGCCACGCATACCAATTAGACCTGACCAGAAATGATGAGATTCTACAGTGGGAGAATTGGTGATTCGGTTAATAAAAGGTTAGTTTTTATTTAAGGTGGATGATTTCTCTGGCATCGCATGCAAGTCTCAGAGCTCGATTTTTCAGCCACTAGCAGTAATGCCACCCATCTAAAATGAACCTCTGTCCCTTAGCAAGATTGAACAGTCTGCCGAATACCGCAACAGTCTTGCACTGTTGCGAGAGTCGAGTTTCCTATAGTTCTTGCAAAATTCGATGGGTGTGACAGAGAAGTCACCCTACGGTTTGCAAAGAGTTTTAAGAATGGCTGAGTTAGAGTGGGGCCGCTTAAATTCAAGGTGATGGAGGAGTTTGTAGCAACTACAATAGGCCTAGAAAACACGGGAGAATAGTGGTTCAAAAACCAGAAGTTGGAAAGGAAATGTTGGCAGTGTTTTTTTGTGGACAAAGATATACACATGGATTGGAAACTTGAAGTCCCGCATAAAGCCCTATTAGGTAAATGGTAGGACCTCCTCTTTATCTTGCAGAAGTTTGTGACCTGCGAATGGAGATACACCCATACCTTGGTGTATCATTTCAGAATGCTTCAACACTTTAAAGCAGGTTGACACATTCGCTGGATATGAACTTCCCCTACTTCTTGCTCAAGAGTCTATAGAAAATGGCTAAAAGTGTACAGGATGGAAGGGAGGACCAGGTAAATTCAAGGTTATACCATCACGGATTGATCAAGATATTGGTCCTGAAGCAGCTAGAGAAGAAAGGCATGTCGTGGGAAGAGTTGTTGAAACAGTTGCACGAAGGGTCAGTTGAGGGGAAGAAGACAAAGACTCCTACCAGTATGAGCAAGAGCAAGAAATAAAGTCCTTCTCACACTAGTGCAAAAAGGAAATAACCAAAAAAATCAATAGGCAAGGCCTCGTCCTCTGCCAAAGAAAAAGTGGATGCACCCATAGAAGCAACTCCTTCTACACAGGCACAAGCCTCTGAGTATGATAATCTGTTGGTCCTCGCAGATGCGGTGAAGATTGTAGAGGTTGGAGACAATACTCTGCTAACCGAATTTATAAAAAGGCCTCACAAAAATAGCAAAGTCGTTGAAATAGGTGGAGAACCATAGCCCCTGCAGGGCGCGGGACGCCATCCTGCACCAGTGCAAGAAGAAGTGCTAGAAGGAGAGGAGCCAGACAATGAAGAAACAGAAGAAGAGGAAGCAGAGGAAGAGGAACCCAAAGGAGGGAAGGTGGAACCTAAAAAAGAAGAAATGGAACCCACAGAAGAAGAAGAACTAGAAGAGGAATCAAATGGAGAAGAGGAAAAAGTAAAATCAGATGAAGAGGAACTGAAGGAAGAAGACCTGAAGAAAGGGGACCATAGGAAGGGAATTCCCTTATATGACCATGCCTGATATAGAGGTCCCTGAGGAAATTACAGTCCCTGCTGAAATAGAGGGAGAAAAATAGTTGGTAACCCCTGCCAATTGGGTAGCCAATTGGAGCTTCAAGTGCAAAACTTGGAGCAATTTATGGTTGAGGCACAGGAGGAGAATGAACGAAGTAGAGGATAATTAATGGAAGACATCAAGCAAAAGAAAAGTGAAGTCAAAACCTAGAAGTATAGGGTTGGACGTTGTTTTAAGCGGTTGAAGAAGGTAGAAAAGAAGTTAAGGCACATCAAGAAGAAGGCTGAAATAATGCAGCCAGAGGGTAATGCACCAAAGCAGGATTGAGCTGGAGTGCTCAAAATTTTGAGTTTTTTGCAGAGTTAAAGAAGTTGTGTGTGGACACGCAACAACTTAGGGATGGGAGGATGTTAGTCCCCTAAATTGTACCCTTTTTGACAATATTTCCATCCTAAAATCATAACCATTTACCCATGTTTTACCTATCATTTACGCCCTCATCTTGCACTAGTGCAAGAACGATGACACATTTCACATTTACTTTATATTTTACATTTTTAATTCAAACTTAGCATTTATTAATTATTATTATGTGATTTCTCATTTGTAATTACTTTTGTAACTCATCGATGTCTCCTATGTTACTTAATAGTTAATGCTTATCTTGACCGCTGATTTTAGTGCAGAACGGATCTTGCACCAGTGCCAGCACCGTGATTATCAGATCTCGCACTAGTGCCCGTGACGCAAATCTTGGCAACAAATCCGAAGCCCCTTTGATTGCTGCCTATTTTTGCACTGCCTAAGCCATGACCGCCGAACACATCTGAAGGCAGCCGAGTCCAAGCTATGACAACAAGGCAATCTAGAGTAGCTGAGGTTGGATTTGGGAGAAATGGATAGCTAAAGATAACCACGGTCTGTTTTGTTAAAATGCCTAATTTTGAAGGTCACAAGCTTATTTTGTAAACAGTTATGCAATCTATTGTAACGAAATTCTGCAAACAACATGTAACGAGATGAATGATCCTCTTGGCCTTCGGCTGAGGATCTATATAAGAAGCAATGTAGATAGGAAAAGTTAGAAAAGGAATGATTAAGTAAGTATATAGAACAAATATAGAACTAGGAAGGCAGTAATAGGCCTATCTTTTGTTATCACCCAATCTAGGCTGGATTGTAATCATGTATGTATTTGCTTTATGACTTAATAATAAGAGAGAGAGCTCCACCTTACTATTCTACATCGTATCTTTCATGTTTTGAATGCTGATATATTGAACAAGTGCTTAGCAGTGTTTTTAATTAAAAGGGAAACGAGTTGGTTGGCTAGGGCCCAGCCAACCCAGCACGTTCTCCATATTTTCTGTTCCTTTTAATTTATGTTTTAAACTGTCAAGTGTGATTTACTTTACAGCCTTTAAATTCTTGTTTGAGTGAGAGCAGATTTGTCGCATGAAGTGATTAAATTTCCTTTTTTTCATCTGATTTCAACTAGTTTTCCCCGCCTGGTTTGAGCAGGAGAAATTACCTGCACCAATGCACGTTGGTGTGCTGTTTACTTTCTGCACATATGGATTGGTTTTCCCCACCTGGTTTGAGTAGAAGAAATTACCTACACCAGTGCATGTTGGTGTGCTATTCACTTTCTGCACGTTTGGATTGGTTTTCCCTTCTTGGTTTGAGCAAGAGAAATTACCTACACCAGTGCACGTTGGTGTGCTATTCACTTTCTGCAAATCTGTTTGACTTAGTTTTTTGCTTGGTTTAAAGCAGAAGGACCATTCTTGCACTAGTGCAAGATTGTGTGATGCAATAATTCTTTTCAAGTTATTTCTAACAGCTTTCTTGCTTTCACTGATATTTCATAACATCATAGATTACAAGGATTGTTTCTTTCTTTTTGCAATTTGATAAACTTAGAAATAGTCACCCTTTTATGCAATTTGGCTTTCTAACACTTGCAGTAGTTAAGCATTGATTTCAAGGATTAAAAGTTAACGTGTAAGAAGCTCTGGTCTGACATAAGAACCAGTTTCTTGTTGCTTGGACTGAGTTCTCTGGACTTGAGAAAGTCTGAACCTTACATGAAAGAAAAAGCACTTTTAGTACAGACATCGTTTTACACCCTCGGCATAAATCTCTATTCCTGCACTAGTGCAAGATAGATTCTTGTGAGAAGGAAATCTTTATATAAGTAGGTTTGAAGGGCCCATCTATTGAAGACTGCTAAAGTGCATTTGCTGAAAGAAACACACACTCAGTAGTTAGTCAATAATCAGCTAGAGTGATTTCCCTTTTCTTCTAAATCTCTTTTGCAAATGCATTTTCTTTTGTTCCAGTCTTAGATTATTTATGGTGATTCAAGTTGACTTTTCCTCTATAGTTTGATTCTGCAACCTTTCCTTTAAAGAAAGTAGAGATTGATATTGGAGGCATTCATACCATCTCTGGCACTGACTGTGCTTCATCTCTAAGTTTACAGATCCCCCGGGTTGAAAATTTAAGTGTTGAGGAGTTTACTTAAGTGTAATTCCTACACCAAACAAAAATTAATGTGAAAATCACATAATACAAATATTGAATGCATAAAAACATTAATTGAATGCTTATTCTTCTCATAAAATGTCAAAGTCAAAACATTACAAGTATAACTAATTAATAGTTACAAAAAATGAGTTTGATTTCCAAGCATAACTTAAATTTAATCAACAATGTCACATAATCCAAACTCTTCATCCTCTAGAATTTCATCATTGTCTTCTTCCACAATATTTTCTACTTCATTTTTCTCATTTTCCTCTTCTAATGGATCTTTGGTGTCTACAAATCTCCCAATGTATGCATTTCCAATCATTCCGTGTAATGGTGGTTGGGGTTCCTTTGCCTTTTTTGCCACACGTAATTCACTAAAGTATCGTTTCCTCTACCCAATTTCTTGCATTGCATCTGCAAGAAATTGAAGAGCATTAATTCTTTACTGAATAAAATTGCACTGTATTGGATCTTTTTCAATGGCAATGAAATTTCTTTCTTTTTGAAGGAAACATGTTAGTGTTGTACCTAATTATCAAGCCCAAAAGAAATAATGAATTAAATTAGTACAATGACATATAAATTAAGAAATAACATATTGAGATTCAATTCCATATAATAAAATTTATCTGAGCTAGAAAATAAATCCAGAACCCAATCTCCCTCATTTGAACATATGTCTATAAGATAGTTAATCAATAACTGTGGTTTTTTATAAATGTTAACTATCTCTCCTTTCACTTCTTTGTCTTCATATATTAGTTTTCTCACAACAACAACATAAGTCAGTATTTGGCTATGAATCTTTCCATCTACCCGATTAAAAATCATAGAGATATAGCCATCATCTTTTGCCCAACTATCAATATGGATGAACTCACAATCATTTATAAATGGTTGATCTTCACGGTTAAGAAGATTTGACTTTTGTCTGTAACATGAAATAGTAAAAGTTCAATTAACTTGTACATAAATGAATTTTTTAACATTAATCAAATATGCATTTTAAACGTCTTACCATGTAAGCTGCATCCTTGAATTTGTTTTCCCCTTGAAGCTTGACAATAATATTTCCAATTGTGTGTCTGAATGAAATGACAAAAATATCCATAATGGTGATGATGTGACTTCTAGAAATCCCGCAACCACTTTACTAAGAGCTTGATAAGTATAAAGGTCACTATCATAGTCAATGTTTGGAATATTGAAACCATGGGAAATACCTATTATAACTAGGGCATAATTCCTTTTAGGTATGAGTTTAGCAATGTCTTCACAGTCGCCTTGTATTACTTGATATTGAATAGTGTCAAGCCCATTCCAACTGAAATGAGTAAGAGTTGGATCAAGTTCGACATTCTTAAGATGTTGCTTCTTCAGTATTTCGATCTTAATTTTTTCAATAAAGGTTCTGAAACTATTGGGTGATCCATTTGCATCCTTCTTCTTCTTTTATAAAGTAAACAAATATATGTGTAAGTTATAAATTAAAAATAATATACAGATGAATAAAAAGGAATGTATAAATCAACATACCTTTTTAAATGCAAGATTTTTTTTTTAATGTCGATGTAGAACTTGAATCTGGATAGTTTCATACAACATCATCCCAACTATATTCATTCAACAATTTAACCATTTGTTCTTGAATTTTCATGTAAACTTTGTGACTCCATAGATAAAGTAAAAAAAGTTAATATAATGATATGTATAACAAATACTACCAAGAACAATATGTTATATTTAAAAGAAAATTATAATCTAGAAATAAATAAAAATAATTCAACAAACTTACTTTTGAAATTCCTCAGACATTTCCTCCAATTATAATTCCCCTAACCTCACACAAGATAATATTTCTTTGACAAGCTTTTAATCCTTCACTCCTTGCAATGCTCTCCAAGGTGTGATAATCATATCTTTTGGAAGCTGCTTCATTCCACGACCTGATTTACTGTTGCTACATATCAATGGTTTAGACCTTTTGACCTTCTGGTTTTTAATGACAATGTTCTCCCACATGCTAAAAATCTCATTAATCAACTCCCATATCTCTCTAGTTCTAAATTCCAACTGAAAAATGTTATCAATACCTCTGAATAAATTACTAACTTTGTCGCCTTTTGAATTGATTTTATCTTCAATTTGATAGTCTATTTCCATACAACATTCCTTTCAAAAATCTACAGTAACATTTATCTTATCCCCACCAAATTTTTCTTTAAATTCACTATGAATAAATCTAACCCTTTGGATGAAAGTCATAGACATCATATATTCATTATCTGAATTATGATCCCATGCTACTAACTTTGCTTCTGTATATGATAAACAAGTATAATGATACATTTCATTGTTTGAAAACGTGGGCTATTGGGATATTCCTCCATCAATTGTCTTTGAGCTTCTACAGAATGGTTCTCTCCAAGCACATAATAATTGTATTCAAAACATTTTGACTTATCAAATGCTTCCTTGTTGGGAAATTGAACTAGATCAACAAGAAGCACATAATTAACCACATGAGCATATGGATTGTACCTCATCAATGTCTTCAAGTTGTGAACATGCATATGGTGTGGCTTTCTGATTTGATATTTACATTGTCCTTCACTTGCCTTATAGATTTGTTTGATATTAAGCTGAAATGTATGATCACCCTCAATTAAGTTTCTCTTTGTCAAGTTCTGTCGAATGGCATTTTGTTTTGTTTTGATAATGTCATCCTCTAAATCAGCTCCTGGTGTAATGATTTCTCTGCTTTCTTTTGAAGTTTCACTAAGTTCTTGACTGTTGGTAATGACTACTTCAAAATGTTCAACTTTACTTTTATTCCTCATAACATTCTCATCATTAACTGGAACATATTTATTCTAGGGCATTATTACTTTTGGTCTTTTACAGCTCTTATCAGTTCCAATGTCATCCTCAGTAACGACAACATATTCTTCACTGTTAGTTTCAACTTCCTCATCTTCAAAAGTAACCTGTCTACCTTTGTTAGATTTATCCACTAGAGGATTTTTTATTTTTTCGGATCCCTTGGATGTAGTTTTGTAGCATCATGAATTATTACATTTTCCTTGTTTGCCATATCTTCTTCTGACACTAAGTAGAAACTGCTGACAACTTTCATAATATCATGCTTTATGAAATGAATGCCTCCCAACCTAATTGAACAACTTTTAACAAAATTCTATCAAACAAAATATCATATGTCAATAAAAACAAAGTTATAAAAATATAGTGAGACAGTTACAAGAATGCAAAACACAAATATAAATAGCAATACTTATGATATTTTTTGTCATCTCATTTACGATTTGTTTACACAACTTTGTACATACCTCTCTTGTGTCATACAATGAATATGATACTTGGTATTTAATCCTTTCATGTGACTTTGGCGGTTTTGTAAGTATGTAAACAACTTCACTATCCGGTACCGAACACATGTCTATGACCTTTCCCATCACCTCATAAATTCCATTATCAGTAGGTATATCAACATATAGATGTATTAGCACATTTTGGCTTTCTCTTTCTTTCACATGCCAGACATTTATTGGAAGTTTCACTTATTTTAATTTCTTCCAGTATGAAATCATCTTCTTATCTTTTGAGGCACTTGAAAGATTTGTAGCCATCAACTCAGGTGGGGTTCATTCAACAATGTTTTTTGAAGATCCACCTTTAAGAGTCTTTGGTCCAGAAATATTCACAAAAATCTTCTTTGATGCCATTTTCTTGAAAAATAAAGACACATATAAATTAGTAAATCACAAAAAAATAATAACTTAAATTAACAATGAAAACAATAAATGATAATTAATTTTGTAAACCATAACAATTTAAAAATAAAAAAATAATTAAAATTAAAAATACATCGCCTGCGGCCCACCTGAAATCAGCCAGCCAACGGTCGGTCGTTGGGTTCTAGCCCCCTACCCACCCGGCGGTGCAACCACTTCCCCCCTTCCGAACCTCACCCCATCACCCCGATGGCCAATGGCCGGCAGGGGTGGCGGGCCGATTTAGGACCGGCCGCCACCCAGGGCCGTTGGGGCCGCGGGGGGGGCGGGTTCTAGGTTAGCCATCCACTGCCCCTACCATGGGCCTGTTTGGCTTCGTGAGATTACCGGCCCACCATGCCATTCGGACATAGTGGGTAAATTTGGCCCAAAATTTTTTTATTAAAAAAAAAAAAAAAAAAAAAAAAAAAAAAAAAATACTACGCCAATTGAGGCCTCTGTGATCCATATCAATTTAATGAGAAATTTTTCGGCGTAAATCACATGAAATTTCATTTTTCGACACATTTCGAACCAACAAGTGTGCTTCATCATCAGGACAAGTTGAAGAATCAGATCCAACCTTGCATATTAAATAGTAAGAGCAGAACATCCAACGGCTATATTTGTTAATAGCTATTATGACTAACTGCTAAATTTGACCAGGAAACGGTTAGTTGAACAGGATTAAGGGCACGACCTTTATTTTAATAATTAAGTCAATTCCAATGAATATTAAATTGATAGTTAGTTATATATTTATTAAAATAAAGGTTAAAGGGACTTAAAATAGATAAGTTGTAAAATAAATTAATTTAAATTAATAGTTAGTTTAAATTTATTATATTAAATTTAGTTATATTTTTATTAAAAAGTTAAAGGGACATATTTTATTAACTTATAATTCGAAATATATATTAAAATAAATTAATTTTAAATTAGTAGTTATTTATAAATATTATAGAAATTTTAGGGGGTTAGAAAGAATATTCTTATTATTATTCAGCATGTTATCCTAGATGATATATATAGAATTATTAATAGAGTTTTGAAAGGAATAACTGTATTGTAACCATTAATATAATAGAATTATCATAATAATATTCAATTGATTTTATTAATAAAGTCAAGTACCTATAACCTAAGTAAATAAAATAACCCTGAAAGAGCGACTAAGAGGTGAGGGCAGGGACCCAACAGCTAAAGATTATCCATAACTAATACAATATTTCAAAACAACTCATCAAAGACTAAAGGCCAAAGAGAGAAGGATACAGTGAGACAAGGGGAAGATTAGACCAAGAACCAGCTAAAAAGGAGGGAGGGGAGGAAGGGAAGAAAATGACTAGGAAGAGAGGTTTAGGATCCAGCAACTACTAATCTTCCATCCGTCCTCTCTATTGAGATTGTTCGGTCTTTTTTTAATCGCAAGGGCTTCCCTAAATTTGCGGTGATGGAACTGCGAAACTTTAGCAATAACACTCACCTCCTCTATACAAACATGATGTTTAGTACTCTCCGCATGCTCAGCTAAAGCAGAAGACTTGGTTCTCTTGTGCTTGAGGTCCATTGTGTGCTCACTAATCCTTTGTTTAATGGAGCGACCAATCTCACCAATATAGGGTGTCCCACAAGAACAAGGAATAATATATACCCCTTTCATATCCTTAGGGTCGATAGGATCCTTCACAGATTTGAGGGACTTATGAATGGTGTTGAGGTGTCTAAAGGTCAAGGGGACATTATGCTTCCTAAGAATCCTTGCAATCTTATTTGTAGTCCCCTGCACATACGAAAGATGGACACCTAGGACCCGCTCTTTTAGTTCTCTTTTATTTAATGAATTTTTGGCAGCTTTGAGGAAAGCTTTCTAATCCAAGTACTTACTATAACCATTCTCAAAAAGGACATTAATGAGGTGGGATTTCTCTTTCTCGAAGCTCTTTTCATTAGAGATCCTCAGGGCACGAGTAGCAAGGGTGTTGAGAACACCCAACTTCTGAGCTGGGAAATGGTGGGAATTGGCATGAAGATAGTGCTCCATATGTGTTTTCTTTCGAAACACTTGGTGGGAGAGGGAGCCATCACTATTCTTTGAAATAAGAATATCAAGGAACGGGAGGCAACCATCAACTTCTTGTTCCTTGGTGAACTTAATGGCTGAGGATTGACTGTTGAGATGATCGAAGAAGAGATCGAACTCCTCTTGGCCATGAGACCAGATGACATTAGTGTCATCTACATATCTTTTCCAAAGCTTCGGCAGGAGGCAGGCTGAGTTTAGAGCCTTGGATTCAAAATCTTCCATAAAAAGATTCACTACGACAGGGGATAGGGGGGAACCCATGGCAACACCACAGGTTTGCTCAAAGAACTCCCCTTCAAAATTGAAGAAGGTATAAGTGAGGCAGATCTCAACTAATCAAGCAGTATCTGGATCTGTTAGGTGGTTGATCACCTCCATGGCCTCATTTATAGGGATGCAAGTGTACATGGAAACTACATCAAAACTAACAATAATGTCCTCGGGGTCCAGCTTAATGCCCTTGAGCTCATTAATAAGGAAAGCAGAGTCTTTGACAAAGGACTCTATACAGCCAATTAAGGGCTTAAGCTTTAAGGCAAGGAATTAAACTTCATCAAACTTATTTAATTTTAAAATTTGCAAAGAAGAAAAATTAACTAACCTTTCAAATGCGAAAATCCTCCATTGAATATGTTGTTGATAACAATGTAGCTGCTCCACAAATTCACTCCAAGTCTTTTAATGAAGCTCAGAAAACCTTGATGTGATGTGAGTAATAGTGATAATGAAATTTATTATATAGGTGAAATTACGGAAATGTTTTATCGTATGATTAATGTGGGATTAATTTGTTTTAAAAAAATTTAACATGTTAATTTTGTTATGGCGATATGTGAAACTATGATAAAGCAAATATTATGGAATTGTTTTACAACACGGTGAATGTGGGATTAATTTGTTTTAGAAGGTTTTATAAAAATTAAAAAAAAATCAATTATCTAGTAAATATTATATAGTTTAACTATTAATTAATTTTTGGTAAAATATTTAGTTTACAATTTTTTAAATTTAAATATTTATTTCATTTAAAAAAATTAATTAATTAATTAAAAATTTTTCAATAAATCATAAAATAAAATAATGGAGGGAAATACTTGAAATGAAATTTTTGGAGGGAAAAATTTTGGAGGGAAATTTTCATTTTTTAAGCTATATAATATCATTAGGAGAGTTTGCAGTTGTATCATTCAACCTCTTCTATTTGAAAGGGATAGATTCTTCTAATAGTGAAGTTTTGCTTTGTGAAGCATAAACATCTTCGTCACCTAACAAATCTATTCATATTGATGAATATAGCGGAAATTCTTCTACTATGAATAGAGAGTCAATTCTTCCACTTAGTCCTAATCCTAAGGACTATAAGAGCAGCATTGATGAAAGAACGGATGAAGAATTTCAAATAAACAAAGAGTCACGGTTTCCACTTAGTCTCAATCCTAAGGATTATGAGAGCAACAGTGATGAGGAGCATGACGAAGAATTTTAAAATAATGGAGTGTCACATTGTCCACTTAGTCCTAAACCCATGGACTATGAGAGAAAAAATGATGAAGAGAATGATGACGAATTTCAAAAGAATGGAGTGTCATGGTGTCCACTTAGTCGTAATCTTATGGACTATGAGAGCAGCAGTGATGAATAGCATGATGACGAATTTCAAAAGAATGGAGTGTCACAGTGTCCACTTAGCCCTAATCCTATGGACTATGAGAGCAACAGTGATGAAGAGCATGATGAAAAATTTCAAAAGAATGGAGTGTCACGGTGTCCTCTTAGTCCTAATCCTAAGGACTATGAGAGTAGCAGTGATGAAGAGCATGATGATGAATTTCAAAAGAATGGAGTGTCACTGTGTCCACTTAGTCCTAATCCTATGGACTATGAGAGCAGCAGTGATGAAGAGCATGATGAAAATTTTCAAAAAAATGGAGTGTCACAATGTCCTCTTAGTCCTAATCATATGGAATATGAGAGCAATAGTGATGAAGAATTTCAACTGAACAGAGTGTCACAGTGTCCACTTAGTCCTAATCCTATGGACTATGAAAGAAGTAGTGATGAAGAACATGATGAAGAATTTCAAAAGAATGAAGTGTCATGATGTCCACTTAGTCCTAATCCTATGGACTATGAGAGCAGCAGTGATGAAGAGCATGATGAAATTTTTTAAAAGAATGGAGTGTCACGGTGTCCTCTTAGTCCTAATCCTATGGACTATGAGAGTAGCAGTGATGAACAGCATGACAACGAATTTCAAAAGAATGGAGTGTCACTGTGTCCACTTAGTCCTAATCCTATGGGATATGAGAGCAACAATGATGAAGAGCATGATGAAAAATTTCAAAAGAATGGAGTGTCATGGTGTCCTCTTAGTCCCAATCCTATGGACTATGAGAGCAGTAGTGACGAAGGACAGGATGAAGCACTTAGTCCTAATCCTAAGGACTATGAGAGTAGCAATGACAAAGGATAGGATGTAGCATTTTCAGTAATTAAACAATCACATTTTTGACGTAGTCCTAATTCTATGGACTATGAGATCATCACTGACAATGCACATGAGGAAGAATATCCAATAAACCTCAAGTCAAATTTTCCATTTAGTCCCAATTCTAAGGACTATGAAAGTAGCACTGAAGAAGGGGAAGATGAATAATATCCTCCAAGTCAGTATTTGAAAAGCAAAGATGATCATAGTGTGGATAACATTCCTCAGAATGATGATGAAAATGCTTATACAAATGATGATCCAATGATGGAGATGTTGCCAAGAAATATTGTATCGAGGAGTAGGAGTAGACCTTTTCGTATCAATATGTTCTAGTTATACAAAGGGTAGAGTAGAATATCTAACAAGAAGAAGTTCTATCAGTGCTCTCATTTCAAGTGAATGTTGTCAAAAATATTGCTTGAAACATATGGATTTCAAATTTGCAATAGAGAAAAGGAAGAGATATTTGTCAATGAATAAAAGCATGCAAAATTCATATTTAGTTGGGTGCATGCACTCTACATTGTTAGGTTATGATTATCATATTGGGTCTTTATTTATCTATAGAAATGCTTTCAAAATGTTTCATTCAATGCGTAATTTCCGTCTCTCGAGAATCCAAGAAAATTTGGAAAAGGATCCCACATTTTATTTAGAAGTATGTCATAAACGACAATTTGGGCCATTATCAAATACTGCAATGTCATGGATGAAACATTTCTTTTCAAAGAATGGAGAGTGTATGCCAAATAGAGACACAATACATATTCCAGATAATTTTTCAAGATGATAAATCTACAACTTATACAAATAATATGCAGAAGGTTCTGAGGGAAATGGTAGTTTTATTATATAGCAATACTTTGTGAAGGTATGGAAGAAAGAATTCAACAATGTTCGTATTCCTAAGAAGACAAGGATGGGGATTTGCAGTACATGTGCTTCTCTTAAATCAAAAAGGGACAAATGTGAAGGGTCAGAAAGAGGTAAGCATTCATAAATTTAACTTTTAAAATTGTATAGTCATCAACTATGAAAACGTTTTTCTTAATGTATTTCTTTCATGTTGTGTAGATTCAATTGTCATAGAACTTTAAGAGCATCGCGAAAAACAAACAAGTGAAAGGAAAAAGTTGTACAAGAATCGAAAGAAGTGTTATGATAATCCAAATAAATATTTGGGTTTGATAATTGATGGTATGGACCAAAAGAAAACACTTTTACCACATCTTGTTCGCACACCCAAAATTTTATAGGAGGAAAATTTTATTCAGTATCACTTGGTCAGTTGTATGGTATTCAATGGGAAAATGTTGCCAAGGGTGTACTTCACAACTCCAAATATTCATAATGATGCAAATCTGACAATAACCATAATTCATGATGTGCTTTCTCATTGGTTTGGTAATCTTCCTGAAGTTTTGTATCTACAATTGAACAACACTTGCCGTGAAAACAAAAATCAGGTTGTTTTTGGATATCTAAACATCCTTGTTGAATTGAAATATTTTCAGAAGGTAAAGGTTGGTTTCCTTCTTGTTGGGCACACTCATGACCATATTGATCAGATGTTCAGTCATTTTTCAATCACATTGAGGAGGAAGGAATTTGGGATTTTTCCATCGTTAATTGAATGTATTAAGAAACCATACATGCCAGAGCCTACTTTTGATGTGTTGGAAGAAATTGTTGACATGCAAAGGTTTATTCTAGGATTGCATGGTGAGGAGAAATGCATTGAATAACTTAATGACATTAGCTTCCAACATCAATTTAGTATCAAAAAAATTGATGGGAAAACACTAATATGGGGCAAGAAGTATTAAATTGGTGCAAAATGGGCACCGTCATTAGGTTTGTAATTTTTAAGTTCATTCTAGATCATCCAATATTTGTATTAGAAATATTGTTATTACAATCAGTTGGTGAAGTTCATAATGCACAGAGACACAATAGGGATATAAATTATTTTGATTTCCTAGAAGAAATTAAAAAATGTATTAGATATACATGTTAGTACTTTGACATTGCTGATTCAGTTTGGTGGGAGTCATTTTTCAATAATTAAAGTGATATCACTTCAACAACAACAAATGAAGATATACCTTTGAAAAATCCATTTATTTGGCCACAAAATGTGTCAAATGAACATGAGGAAATAAACATTGTTGAATAACAACAATCTCAAGGTATTATTAATTCTTCACAGGCAGAGGAAAGAGAGATGTATATTGGTTCCAGAAGGTCTCATGCACAATGTGAAGCTATGGAAGACCTTTATAGGGGTTCAGTACAAGATATTAAGGAGGGTTGCATGATCGCAGTGCTAGCAGATGGAGACACCAATGGCTATCCATTCTTGGTTTCTAAGGTTATCAAGGTCTTTACAGAAAATGAGGATGTTACAGGTGTTGAAGTACATTGGTATGCCACAAATACACACCCATTCAATGGTGTGTATAAGCCAGAGATGGTGGTTGACAAAAAAATTGGCGGAAAGAGAAAAAGAAAGGGTACAATATAAATTGTCGTCGCACAGACCTCTTAAAATTGGAGGATGTTGACATACTTGTTTACGACTTCAATTTAACAAAGAGAGGAACTCTTCACTTTAAAACAATAGAGATTCTGAAAAGGTTGTTACCAGAAGGAACAGTGTTGAGATGGGAGTCTACTGAAACTAGTCGTAGATCCAGAAAAATTTTGAAACCTGAAATGGTGGGCATGCATGTGTGTTAGGTAAACTTAACTCGAGATAGAGTCAAAGTTGACTAGGTTAAATAGCGATGGTTTAGGGGCACATGGTATTGTGCACCCATAGTATTCTGCCCATGGTATTATATGTAATGGAGCTTATAAAAAGCTGGAAGGACTTCATTGTAATGTAAGACTTGGAGGTAAGTGGTGGAGGCTCACTTGGTTGGATTGGCCAGGGTTTTGGCCAATGCTAATAAGATCTTATTAGGTTGGGTTTTTCCCTGGATTTGGGGTTTTCCTGGATAAACATTTATGTTTATGTATTTATGGTTGTTGCTGGTTATTTTCATGTTTATTCCTCTCAGTAATTATTTATGTTATGCTGTAAATTTCTTAACAACTAGTATCAGAGCCAGTTTCCTTGCAAGATCGTTGATCATTTTATTAGCCAATATTGTTCATGATGTTGAAACATTATGGAAAGAGAGTGATTTGATTAGATCTGTCACATATGATGTTTGAAGATGTAGATTCAGTGGTTGCGCACATCCATAAAGTAAAATATGGTGTAGATCTCAAGTTTAGAGCGAGGTTTCCCCTAAATGGCCCACTAGTCGATGGCAGCGAGTAGTAATGGTTAAGGCCATGGATCAAGTGACAAAGTCTGAGATTCTACAACAGACTATGGATTGAAGTGCGTTGAAAAAGCCAGAGTCACAGGCAGTGGAGGAAGCACTGGTTCTCGTTGTGAAGGAGCTAAAGCTAGTAAGATCTGGTGTGGATCTCAATATCAACTACCGAGAGTCTGGCATGAGACGTCGATAATTCATCAGAGGCAAGTTAGGTTTGAGGTACGGGGCTTTGGTGACGAGATACTCACAGGTCGTTGAAGCTGGTTACAGGTTCGAATATCTGAGAGAGATCCTGTTTATTGTCATCTTTCCATGGTTTTCTTAATCCTTCTGAATGTAGGCTAATTCGAACACCGTGGAGAGTGATGCCTAGGGCCTGGGTAAGAGCTTGTTGGAGATATCTCGGCTTGACTATGTTTTGACTCTTTTCGTAAATGGCTAGGGGGGATCTAGGGGCAATGATGGGGTTAGCTATCGTTTTGAGGGAAAATTCACAACTATTGATGCTCTTGACTACATCTTTGGCCGTCTTGATTGGTTGTGTTTTGTTCCATGTTTGGCGGAGAGGGGGATTGGCTCCCTCGAAGCAGGTGGAGAAGCCAACCCTCCTAGTGAAGTCACCCCAGGCAAGGGTTTCAAGGACTCATCTCAGAAATTAAAGTCAGATAAACTTAGCAAGAAGCAGCAAAGAAACGAAACAAGGATGCCCATAATTGAGAGAGGATGTGTCAGAAACGCAACAACAATAAACAAAAACAAAAAAAATTAATGAAGTCAAAATTATTTCATGTAAATGGGCATACTACTGTAAGACCTGGTAAGGCATGTGTACCCTTGGGTAATCACCGGTAAAGTCTAGGTTAGACCTAGGTGATAGGGGGATGTCGGGTTAACAATACCCTGGGTAAAAGTTCTGAGGGGGGTAAGGGCTAGTGTGAGCGGGATTGTCTCACTTAGCAGGTTTGGTTGGAGTTAGTCAAGGAACCCCAAGTCAAGTTTAAGGGGGGAATTGTTAGGTAAACTTGACTTGGGATAGAGTCAAA
>APFE030595460.1:2228-25792 GCA_000404065.3 Pinus taeda | reverse complement strand
GTGTACCCCACAAGTATTCCCAAATCAGCTGTGGGATCTAGCTTCTTCCGGGCATCTTTGGTCACATGATAGTAAACTGATGATCCAAAGATTCGGAAGTGACTCACATCTAGTCGCTTCCCGGAAAATGCCTCCATAGGTGTCTTCATTCCCAGTATACGGTGTGGGCTTCTGTTCTACAAGTATACTGTTGTATTGCATGCCTCAGCCCACAAACGCAGTGGTAGGCTTTGGTCATGCAACCTCACTTGAGCTGCTCCCAAAATTGATCTGCTCTTCCTTTCGGCCACCTCATTCTGTTGTGGGTTATGGGGTGTCGTCAACTTCTTTTTAATTCCTTCTACAATGCAGAAGTCCTTAAACTGCTGGGAAACATACTCTCCACCATTGTCACTACCCAAGGCTTTTATTTTCTTTCTAGATTCTTTCTCTGCTAAGGCTTTAAACTCACAAAACCTCAAGAAGGTCTAATCCTTCTTTTGCATAAAGTAGATCCAACATCTACGATAAAAATCATCAATGAAAGTAACATAGTACCTTTGTTTGACGATGGAGGCTGTAGAGAATGGTCCACAAACATCTGGGTGAACTCGCTCCAGGATTGCTCTAGCTCTACTGTCTCAATCCGAAAAGGAATATTTCGCATACTTACCCAAGGTACAACCTTTGCATGTATTCATCTAATCAAGTTTTCCCTTGGGTAATCCGATAGAAATCTGCCGCATGATCCTCATGGCTCCATGGTGCAAGTGGCCCAATCTTCTATGCCATAGGTCACCAACATCTTATCTCTGCACCATCTCAGCTTTGCAACTCAATGCATCACAGTAGTCTACCTCCAGCTTGTAGAGATTCTTTACTCGAATCTTGATTCACTTGGTCTGTCTAGTGCCGATATGCCTTAGGAATACCTTTCCTTTGCTAAATACTACATCATAGCCTTTATCTTCTAGCATAGCAACAAACATAATATTCTTCTTCAGACCTAGTACATACTTTACATCAGTCAGGGTGAGGGGAGCTCCATGCTCCCTCTGAAACACAACCGTACCTTCACCTAAAACACGGTACTTTCCATCATCGCCCATCTCGATCTACATCTGGAGATCCTTCTCCTCCAAGGTACTGAAAATATTCTTGTCACCTGACATGTGGAATGCTGCACCACTGTCCAGGTACCAAACACATCCCACCATGGAAAGCATATTCAGTGGTGATCAAGAACAAATATGAGACTTGAAAGTACTACATCTATTAAAGACTTTTAAATATTCGCAAATACAATTGAATACAAAATCTATTCACAACAAAATAGCCCAAGGGCCGTGATATTTTTACCACTGATGAATCTCTGCTTTCATTCTTCTAACTAGTCTGCAAATCAGGCTGAACTAATTTGGCTACAAACACCATAAATTAATATACAAGAAGTGTCTTCCTTTATCTCCTTGTTTATATAAAGTTACAATTTCCTAGCCTATATTAAATTAAAACATTGATGAAATTCACTCTCACAATGGTCAATCTCTTAAATTACAATATATGAGGCCTTTCGTCACAGTTATACATTGTCAAATAGGGATATTTACTCCTTGAATGTTTCTCCAATAACTCCCTCCAACTTCTATGCAACACAATTCCACTTCATTCCACACAAATCAAATCAATTTTTGTTAAAGTTATTTCACATTCTTTGTTTGTCCAACGATTTTCTATACAATTTGGAAATATATTTTCTAGCTAACAATTCACTCTTGGCTTTGTAATGTGCAGATTATTGATTTCATCTTGGTTGCGTGTCACTTTTTCACGCAAAAAAGATATCATAAGTGTCTACAAATACCTCATTCTTTATCATTTAAAAACTTATGTAAATTCAACCATTTCATCTTGCAAATAAATATTCAATAGCACAACACCTATTCAATGTATTTTCTCACATTTTCATTGCATATCATCCTTACTCCAACTAATCACATTGTAAAGAACCAAAATTGAAGTCGGAATTGAAAGTGTGGATTGAAATCCAAATTGAAATAGCTAATAGAAGAGAAACACATGCAAAAGGAAATGGAAGAGCTCATGTAACAAGTGGCAAAATATTTTTAATTTCATATTTTTTGGGGTCGAAACTGAAAATAATGATCTTCCATTTCCCAGGGCTTTAATTTAATTTGTTCAATTGTGACTTAAACAGATAATATTTGGAGTATAAGAAATTCAAACCATCCAAATAATTTTTAATTTATAAATGATTGAAATTCCTAAACCCCAATTCCATTATATACCATGTCTATTGACGTAATTATTGATTGTGAATTTAGTACATGAAGTCGTATTGCTTATGAGAATAGTTCCATAATTTTGAGGAAGCTCTAGAAATTGTTTTTAATTCCACACAAAATTATTTTGCCATTGCCAACAAAGAAAACAAAAATTGGAGCAGTTTTATGTAACATATTTCTATGAGATTAATGAAGGTTAATAATAAGGCTTAATATTAGGGTAGGTGTAGGTTAATGATGATCTCTCATGAAGTATGATAACGAAAAATTAGAAAAACAACAATATGTTAACTTGGAGGGATAATTATAGGTGCTCATCCAATGAATTTGAGAGTTGGTAGCCATAATTGGAAAAATAAGAGAATCTAATAGGCATTGCAAACATTCTCATTGGATGGGAACATATAAAAGAAGTGTCAGGAAACTCATTTGAAATTGCATCCAAAGTGGCTAGATTCCAAGAGGAAGCAAGAGAAGCTACCAAGATAAAAGAAGAAGTGTAGAAATCAACTTTTATCTAGATGAAGCCATAATTTTCACCACATTGTAGTAACCAAAAGAGAGAGGAGATCACATGAAATATTCTCAATCAAAGTTTAACTAAAGGAACAAAAGGTTTTATCAGTTTGAAAATGGTTCTTAATGTAATTTGATTTTTGAAACATTAGTTGATGAGATTGGTTCAAAAACTTATGATCTGATGCACCCAATCTTATTAGCATGGTTGTAATGAAAATCTTTTATTAGAATCACTTAGAGATATAAAATAAAATTTTGCGTTCATGCTAACTATTTTGATGAATTATATTGTGTAATAGTATTTTTAGACACTTATAAAGTGATATTTGGTGGCCAGTACACCTATATGGTAGGAATGCTACTTTCTATAGCAAGGAAAAATTGTCACATTATGAAGGGAGGTAACATAGTATCTTTTATGAAATTAAATATTAAACTTTTGTATCATATCCTAGGCCACTATTTTGGTTTGAAAAATCACACACATTGAAAAACATATCATTTACTATTAGAATTGGGAAAATTTTGGTGAATATTATTAATTTATTCACATTTTTGTAAAAAATAGGCAATTTTTTAACAAAATGGGTGATTTTTTTTAATAGCCAAAAGATAGCTAATTGGAAAAATTTCACCCCCAAAAATTCCCTAGGTAACACATATACTTAGTCAAATCACATACATGAAGAGAAAGAATAAATGCTATAATAGAAAAATAGTAGTAGACAATAAAACAACAAACTATCTTCTTCATGATGGAATGATAGACATGGAAAAGTAAATGGAGGTCATGTGTTTCAATCTCATTAATGATATGCTTTTTGAAAACCAAAAGCCTCTCAATGGGAATGTGCAATCTAAAATGGATCGAAAATAGCTAGTAATTGATCATGACATGGATTAAGAAAAATAATTAGCAAAAGAAGAGGCCACGAAAGTTGTTGTGGAAGTTAGTGAAAATTTAGCGAAAGTTGTTGTTATGAAATATCTTGAATATTCTATGGAGGAAGAGTTAGTGAAATGACTATAGAGGAAGGGGCTACAAAATGCTAGTTTAAATATGTAAATGTGAATGAAGAAGGAGGTTGCAATTATTGGTGTGATGGGCACACCTTGAATTATTATCTAACCATTTGCCACAAGGACTTTTGACATGCCAATGTAAGAACTAAATAATTAACAAAATAAAAATTGAAGTTAGAACCTAGAAGGGAATGGTACCAATAAGAGATAAAGTGGAAAATGAAAGGGAAAGTTTATTTGGATTTCTAGCTATCCCAATAGATCTCAATGTTATCCTCTTTGTAGAAAACTAGAATGGCTTGCCCAACAAGATGAGTAAGGGATTGGTTTTATTCTTGTAAGCAAATTTCTAAAATCCAAGAGAGAGCCAAAATACCAAAACTTCCATAAATTGTTGATTAATAAATACTGATTATTACCATACCAAATTGGTTTCCTGAGATTGGGTTTTTAGGGTGACTCACTATATATTGTGGTTATATTAAGGTGAATGGTTTTAGTTCAATGTGTTTAATAATAGCTTTTGGATTTCATGAGCTAAAATCATGCTATTGCATTATTTAGATTTTAGTAGCATTCACCTAAATGGTTATTGTACTTATTCTATCATTGTTCACTCCCATTTCATCTTCCTATGTAGTGGGACAATTCTATATACATACATAGGCACCAAATATATGTTTATATTCACAATATCTCTTATTTAAAAAATAGACAACAAAACAATTTTGTATATAGTCATATTGTGATTCATTTTTATAATGGTTGGAAGCTTTCTCAAGTGATTACTATTAGTTTGAGACATTGAGTCACTTATCTACACACAATGACCTTTTTTATTAATTTGTTGTTATTGTGATATGACCAACAATATAAGTGAAATGTATTGGCAATGTTGTAGTAAAGTGTTTTTCTCCCTCGGTTAAAGTTAGGTTGCATGATGGAATATTTCTTTGTTTGAAGTGAGTTAGGGTTCATGACGGAATATTTCATCGTTTGAAGTATCTATTTTAGTTCTATAGTATGGTATTTAATTTCTAATAGAGATAGAACTCATAGTGGTTGTATCAAATGATAAATCTAGGGATTTGAAACAATGTCTTAATACTTGTGATTTAATGTAGTGAAATATATTTCATTATAACAATCATTGCAAAAGACAAAGTAACATTATTCCTACTTAAAATATCCATATTGATAAATTGTTTGCATTCTAAAACTCACAATGGTTGTAGTAGATGATAGATCAAGGGATTTGAAACAATGTCTTAATACTTGTGATTTAATGTGCTAAAATATACTACATTATAACAATAATTGCAAAAAATTAACATTATCCCAAATAAAAATCCATATTGATAAATTTTTTACATTCCAAGTCCTTGGATTATGGACCATATTCACTGAAACTTATTCTAAAGTGTAATTTTCTTTCTACCTAGTTCACTAGTTTGTTTCGATCCATATTAAAAAAATAAAAAAAATTAATATTAATGATATATGCAAACTCCAAATCCCATCATACTCACTTAAACTTATTCCATTCACTAACTGTTCTGCCTTCAACAACAATTTCTTTTGAAGTAGTTTCAAAGTAAAATTGAAACTACATTGACTAGACCTACCCTATAACAACATATAATTATTACTGCCACCAAATTTTTTTATATGATGTTGGATGTATATGTCAAATGCAAATTCTTATGACCTTGCCTTAAGAAACTTAAACATGATGGTGAAAAGGGATTGGACCCGGTATTCTGAGGGACTTTACAAAAATTGATGTGGTTGTCTCCCATCCTCCCCACTACTTGTTTAGCAAGTGTACAGGGTGTGGTCATTTTAATGTCTGCAACACCCATGTTGGGTCAGCTGGGTGTAACTAGTATAATCTTTTGATGGTATGCCTCCGCTCGGCTCAGCTCACACTTTCTAAATCTCTTTCATGCAAAAATGTGGCAGTTGTACTATCATCACACTAATATCATCTTGAGATTTTCTGGATACTGCTACTTCTACAAGCTTTTTGCAAGCAACCATAGGACCTCCTGCTAATGGTAAAAGATTAGGTTGCTTCTCGACGCAGAAAGGCCTAGCAATATCCACTGCTTCCTGATTACTTACTTTATTCCAGATGCCATCTGATGCCAAAATTAAAAACTCACAATCAGATGTAATTTTAATCTTTCTCGTCTCTGGTTCAGCGGTTATCCATTCTTTCAAGTGTGCATCCCCTATTGCCCTAGATACAGCCAGAGATCCCTGAACTCGCCAAACTCCATGGCGGAGCTCCACAGTTCCACCCAAATTTTCTATCCGTTGTCGCTCGTCCTCCCTTCCAACTCGGTGATCACATGTAAGGGCTTCAGCAGCGCCCTCTCTGCTCATAACTGCTCGACAATCCCAGCATTGGAAACCACTAAGTTACCACCTTTAATCAGAGCCGTCACACACGCAATGCCGCTGCCAACCTCCTGCTTCAAAAACTCAGAATCTGTTGTTAAGTATCCAGCTTTAACGGCCTGCTCAAGAAAGTCCTCGATTTCATCTTCCATGCTGAGCATAGCGTCCACAATATTATGCCCAAGATTTGTTGGAATTAATGCTTACATTCCTTATTTGAGAGATTGGTTTGTGATGGTTGAGGAATTCTCTCAACCACTCTATCTAAATCAGGAATAAGTTGGATCTCAAAAACTCTATTTAATAGAGTGATCCCAATGTAATCTGTGTGTGAGTGTGATTACACATGCACCATTTGTGCATAATTTATAATTAAATTTCTGTGATTGTGTGCATCTGGCTGTTGTTATCATGGTATCAGAGCACAGGATCAGAGGCCTGTGTATTGTTTTAGCAGAAAAGAACTAAGAGTGCAGATTGATGACCAGCGCAATCAGATCAATCCGCGGAATTTGGGAGAATTCGAGGGGGATCGAACTCATTGAATATACTTTGTTTCTTTCCTTCGTTGTTTCAACTTTCAATATGTAAGTCTCTGCAAATCTTTTTGGCATCTTCTGCATTGGCGGCGTGGAGTTGCCTTCAACCTAGCCGTGAAGGAGACCAAGATCACCAAAAGGAAGGACCGTAGAGAGATCATAGTGAGATTGCCCGTGGTGTAGCAAATTCGGCGTGGATCATTTCAGCAGTGGATTAACACCAGCGTCTCTCAGCGTGGATCGTGGAACCTATGCCCAGGATGCATGACTGAGACCAACAATTTTTTGGAAGGTGAAGGGTTGTGGCCTGCGCTTGGTCGAAGTGTGGGCCTGGTTTAGCAAAAGATGGGCAACGTGTGATAGGAGGTATGGTTATACTTATTACACCGCAAATAAATTCTTAATTCCATCTGTGGCGTTTGAAACTGGACGTCATTCGGAATAGAAGACATGAGATTTCACTGCAAACTATTAATATGAAACCAGATTGCGTCGGCCAGCAAGGAGGAAAAGGGTTTCGGGTTGCAGGTCTTAGACATCACAATTTCAAATGGGTTGTTCAGCTATAGGGCAAGCTTAAACTGGCCGTGGATAACACTACTCATCGATTCCTTCGTTTTCGTTCCCAAGATTTTTTCTGGCCACTTTAGAAAAGGTATTTTTCATCCTCTTTTATCATGGAGTTTGTGGTGTTAGACAAATTCAGTGGTCTGAATTTTCCCTCATGGAAAGTAAAAATACAACTGCAATTAATAAATAAAAACTTTTGGGGAATAGTGAATGGTTCAGAAGGAGCACCTACAGATGCCAAAGAGTTAGTTGAATGGAAAAATAGAGATGATAAAGCTAAGTCTATTATTGGACTTGCTCTTTCTGATTCACAATTACATCATGTAGATCTTACTAAAACATCACAGGAAATATGGGAACATTTGGCTCAATTGTTTGGTGTAAAATCTACTAATGCAAAATTTTCCCTAAAGCTGCAATTATTTAGTCTGAAAATGAATGAGGAGACATCTATGTCCAGTCATATAAATAATCTAATGTCTCTTTTAAGACAATTGGGTGAAGCTGGGAGAAAGGTAGAGGATGAAGATGCTAAAGTTGTATTATTAAATAGTCTTCCTTCAAGTTATAGTAATGTTGTTTTCACTTTGAGTCAAATATCTACACAAACATTGCAAGAGACAATTGCAGCTCTTCTCGGGGAGGAAAAGCGACTGAAACTAGAGGATGCCGAAGAAAACTCTCATGTAGAGAATGCCTTGTGGACAAAGTCAAGGATGAGAAAGAAAAATGCAAACAAGGGTGGCATTGAATGCCACTATTGCAAGAAAATTGGGCATACAGCGTGGAATTGCAGAAGTCGTGCCAGTGATGTGTTAAAAGGGAAAGAATCAGCAAATATAACCACAATTGAATACCAATTGAATTCAGATGATGAATTTAATGAAGAGAGTGAACCTATTAAACTCTTTTAAAATAACTAGCTGTTCAATTATGTGTCTGATGCCAGTATTTATAGATCAAGTAGCAGTAAGGCTCAATATGGATGGTTGTCCAGATAGTATGGCAGTTGCGGATCTAGGGAAGGATCCCTCATTAGTAGTAGACGTGGAAGTGGTTTCCTAATGAGGTTATGCAACAGATTGGAATGTTGTTCAGTAATTGACTTCGGGAGATCCTTGATTCGGGAGTTGAGAAAGGAACTCGGGAATCCAACTTGCCAACTACACCTTTCCGAGGGTTACGAGGCAACTTGATGGAAAATCTACTGACAAGCTTGATTATTTTGTTATTTTGTTATTTTGATGTAATGTAATCATTAAGGGGGGATGTTGGAATTAATGCTTACATTCCTTATTTGAGAGATTGGTTTGTGATGGTTGAGAAATTCTCTCAACCACTCTATCTAAATCAGGAATAAGTTGGATCTCAAAAACTCTATTTAATAGAGTGATCCCAATGTAATCTGTGTGTGAGTGTGATTACACATGCACCATTTGTGCATAATTTATAATTAAATTTCTGTGATTGTGTACATCTGGCTGTTGTTATCAAGATTTTCGGCAGTGAAAGCCGCAGCTTTCTGACCACCATGACCAACGAACACACCAAAAAAGGCCTGTCTGGAATCACCGAGAACATTGACAATGGCTTTGTGGGTATCTTCCATGAATTCTCGCCGACCTTTTTTGCGCGAAACTGCATAATTATTACCCTCTTCATTCACCTCCTTCGGCTGCTCCACTGCCGGGCACGGCGCGTTTAGGCCCGACAGCTGCAGCGGAATATCCAGCCTCTGCGGTCGTTTCCTTTTGAGAGCAGGCAAAGGGAACTTGCGGACATTCGAACCATTATCCTCTGAGACATTGACACAAGAAGGGAAAGGCCTCTTGGCCGGGCTATCCCCGCTCTCGATCCACAGCATATTTTCATCTCTGATGGTTAAAACAGGCCTCAGCGGACACGCCACACAATTTGCGTGGATGCCGCTGCTCCTGGGAGTCTGGAAACCATGATTCCTTGGGGAAGCTGCCCATATCTCAATACCAGAATTGTGTATAGAGGGAGAATTCGCTGCTACAATGCAAGCCATGTTAACAATCTATGGATCTGCTGGCGACGATGGTGAACTTTGTTGATACCTTCGGAAACCTTTGTATTCTTGTTGCCCTATCACAGGATCTCTGCAACGGTGATAAATAAATGAACTCTTCTCTCGTTTCACTTCAGTTCAATCTCTCTCAGAACCTGTTAAACATAGATGATTCCAGCATTCTTATAGCATTCAATCGTTTCATATGAGACGCGAATTTGGAAAAAGTCCAGTTTTCAATTATCCAGCATGTGCCCAGTCAATTATCCACTTACTACAAACGTCTATGTTCCTCATGATTGAAAAATTCTAAATCATTTAATGACCTGACGATAATGGCAGCGACCTCCGCCGTCCATCCATGACATGACTAGGCAAACATGTTCCACTCGGCATATTGCTTCTTCATTCTTGTCCAGAATTGTTACTGATACCAAAGTCAACGGGGTGGGCCGTGGGGGGATGGTGATGGATGCCAGGGTCAGGAGGGTACGTCCACCAATACACTATTGATTCACAAACTTGGTATTGTCCAATATAGTGACTATGTCCAAGTCTACTTACCAAGTGCGCTCAAAGTCTAGAAATGCTATAATATGACATCAATCAATGAACTTTCTAAGTCTCACATGCTTTATTATATTATTATCGTTCGTGAATTTAGTCTCTTTAAGCCGTATTGGTTAGGAGAGTGTTTCCAGAATTTTCCGGAAGTTGCAGAAATCGTTTTTTTTTTTTCAAAATGGTTTAAAATTTAAAATTTATTAATAATAAGAGGGAAGGAGTTAGAGAGAAAGGAGAGAGAATGAGATAAGCGAGAGAGGGATAGAGCGAAAGAAGAGGCTAAGAGGGAAGCATAGTATAACACCCTCCTCTCACATCTACTCAAGTAATTGACCAAGCGAGGTAAATATGTGGCGAGAGGCTACTATGATGGGATTCAACCTCCTAGATGACCTTAAGGAAGTGGAATCCATGGAAACATACCACATAGAACTTCTACATCAGCAACAAAACTCCCAAGAGCCATCCCAACCACTCAGGTAGCCAACTCTTGAGACCAACTAAAGTTTTATACAAACAAAGCGTCTCTGGTATAGATTTATAAATTAATACAAAGAGTCTCAGAAACCAATTGTTCTTACTAATTTTGTTTTTCAATTTGAATGGATTGTTGAGGTCCTTAACTTCATTTATTGAATTATTTATGATATCATTAAGCATTTAGGAAAAACTATTATAGGCCTCTTCTTTGTGTGAACTTCAGACACTCTGTCATTACTATCATTTACTATGTAACTTATTTACTTTTTCATAGAATCATAAGACACGTGTGCCCATGCATAATGATAACCATAATCAATATATAAATTAGGAAAATATCTGTTAGATGCATCACAGATATATTAAAAACAACTCATATCACACTTTTTATTTATCCATATCTATTACAATGACAATGTGGCATAAGCCATTAATTGGAAATGGAAATCATACAATATTTATCTTTTTTGTCTGCAGTAAAACTGAATCTGGCCCTCTAACCACATCATCTCTTCCAAATGCCTCTCTTTCTTTTGGAACAAGTGTCATGTCCCTCCCTTACCACTGCATCCTTACTCTTGCACTCAGTCCATAACTTTTGTTCCCTTTTGCTCCTTGTATTATTTCAAACACAACTTTTGTTCCCTTTTGCTCTTTGTATTATTTCAAACACGCATGAGCCTGAATATTTTCCTAAGACCATTTAATTTCACATACGATCCTTTTTACTTCATGGACTGAGCCTTTAATGCATATTCTCAAGTTCAAGTTTCTTTTTTTGCACAATAAATTGTATCATCCCTTCCAGGAATTCTCCATTTCTAGCTCTACAATCCATGTCCTTAGATTTAGTCACTTCTTTGTTTTGTTATTCCAAACATTACAATATATGTACATTATTTTTACAATGCAGCTCATATTAGAACCTTTTGTGAGACTATGACATAAACAATAAAACTTTTGAAAATTGATAACCATGAAATACCATTTTCTACTCTCTATTCTATTCTTGTTCGTTGAAATGATGCAGCTCATATTAGAACCTTTTGTGAGACTATGACATAGACAATAAAACTTTTGAAAACTAATAACCATGAAATACCATTTTCTACTGTCTATTCTATTCTTGTTCGTTGATATGATGCAAAGTGAAGAAATTGTCAAAGTGCTCTAACTTTTTACTTATTTGTTTTAGGAAATAAATTATATATCAAACTAATAACTTTAAATATCACTACACAATTAAACCAAAAAAACAACACAAATGTCATTTTGCAAAAAGATAGCTAAAAGTAATTCTTGCAAAAAAAACTTGTTAATGAGCTTGAGAAAAAAAATATTATTATCAAAACTTCATATTTTTCTTCAATTAAGAACAATTTATAAAATTACAATTAGAAATTAAGATTCAATACTTTGAAATTAAAAATTAAAATGGGTATTAATTTCCAAATACTTAAACATATTTTTTATGTATCAACTTTCATTGTATATAAACTTAAAGAAGTTCAACTTCTTCTTCACACAAAACATCACAACTAAATAAATTAAAAACTAATCATTATATAAATAAGCAATGACATATCACTGCATAGCTCTAGTTTCATATTAAACAAGATTTGTGAAAATTTTCATCTATCTATAGTATCAACACTTCTATGCGCAAATGCAACACATGCACAGTGAATTAGTTTTTTTGTAATACCAACGTCCATGCTTTGGTACACGCTGAAAAGCTCTAAATTCCTTCCCATCAAAGAATTATATATGGTTTACGTCGCCGGTTGTTTCTTTGTGTCCCCATAATACTTTGGAGGACGATCCTAAAGTCAAACGGGTTTATCGTCCAAGTTGGTAATGTGTCTACAGTAGAGTAGTGAGTAGAGATGTAGAGATGAAATTTGATGGGCAAATTGTAGTGAGTAGAGATGTAGAGATGAAATTTGATGGGCAAATTGCCTGTTACGGGTTGATTCGTTCATTTAATAAAATTGAAAAATTGTAAAAGTGTGAAGACAGGTGGGTGAGATGTAAAAACCGTCGCATTTGACAAGTGAGTTTCTTTCGAAATTCGAACCTTGATAGTGAATGATTTCTAATCCACTACTCGCGTTTCTAAGTCCACTCGATCTTCTCTTTGGTATTTCTTAAATGATTTTTTATATTATTATTATTCATGGTTTACTACTTACTTAGCGGGACTGGTTATGTTCATGTTATGTTGACCTGGTTTTAAAGCATTTTTTCTTAATAATTTTACACACTTTATGGATTCATTTTAATTATATATTATTAACTTTAATTACATATAAAAATAAATAAATTAAATTAATATATTCTAATATATATTTAATAAAATAATTGAACTACTCTATTATGAAATTTATTTAAAATTTAAAAATATCATAGATTGGGTGACTGTCGGTCTTACGCAGTGGGTGATGAGAGCTTCATGCAAAGCCATGTACCAGCCACAGCCGAACTCATGGGATTCACGAACAAGGTTTACTTATGGCAAGATTCAGTGTTAGTATGTCGGTTCTTCTTAACATTGGGTTATTAATGTTAATTTTTATGGTAATTATACAAATAAATGAATATAGCCTTGAGTCCAAGTTGATAAGGGTGAGAAGGAATTAATTAATAGAGTAGTTTAATGAAACTATAATTTTATGTGGAAAATAGTGAAAATTCCAATAAAATTTTAACAAAAAATTAGCAGATTTTTTTTTGGAGGTATGAGTTATGGTTGTTAAAGTTTACCACTATCAAAAACATCATTTAAACATAAGTGGTTGGATTTTTTGAAAAGAAAAATGACCAAATTCCAAGTAAAAAAAAATGGCTTTTTGAACAAAATTATATCCTTAATAAACAAAGCCTTTATCTTTTAATTTTTTTAACATAATAAAGTAAATTGATATTCAATAAAATAAAATATAATAATTATTATTTATTAAATCTACATTGATACAATTATACATAAATAAAAATTAATCAGTATTAGTATTGATATAAGTACATTTTAATTATTTTAAGTTTTAATTTTTATTATTTGGGTTATTTTTATTTAGAAATTTGTTAGACTCACACAATTGAGTTATGTATTGTATACGAATTTGAGTTATGTAGTCTATCATAGTCAACCATGATTGACCATGATCAACCATAATATGGTCTACCATGATCAACTATGGTCGTACATGGTCAACCAAGGTCATTTGTGATCAATCATGGTCTACTACGATCAACCATGGTCAAGCATGATCAACCATACCATTGTCTACCATGTCAACCATGATCAACCATGGTCAATCATAATCAACAATTGTCAACTATGATAGACCATGGTCAATCATATTGAATATGGTCAATAATGGTAGACCATTTTCAATAAGAATATGTCAACATCAACCCTTATCATTCATTTATACATTCAAAAAATAATAATTTAGGAAAGTTTTATTAAGAAATTCTTGCACAGAAAAGGTAAATTCTTTTGATGTTTATACTACTCCAAAATAAGTTGTTAATCTTTTGCGGAGTCTATTGACTTTTACAATATTTCTTGTTATTTTTTTGGTGCTTTGGAGCATTGTGAAGCAATGGCTCATGTTTAACGAACTATACATTTTAAAGATTTTTTTCATAATCCAATTTTTAAATCCAAAAATATTATTTGATATTCAAAATATTTTTTAACAATAACCCTCTGTTGACATCCATTCTATGTCTCACTCTCACATTTAACAAAATGAAATTTTCATAATTTGTAATTTGAAAAATGTAAACGCCAAAAATACAAAAATAAATTTAAACATATTGCTAAAAAAAAATCTAAAATTAAAAATATTAATGAAACCATTCAAAAAAATAATTACAGATATTAATAAAAAAAATAAAAAAACTAACCCAAATTAAGAATTACATCCCTATCTTTCTCAACAGCGTTAAAAAATGAAGAAATCCTTAAAACCAGGATGAATAAAAATAGCCTTAAAAAAAAGTAGTCCCGAAATCCTAGGGTTGAGTTCTACCGAGCGAAACCAAAATCCATTGAAGTGACAAAACCAACAAAATCGACAGATCTGAAATAATTGACATCGCCCTCGCCATCTTAATGGAGATGACACGACCTTCCGTGTCACGCCCCCTATATTGTTTTTGCGTTATAAGGGGGTGCGGCACCGCCTTACGCCGGGTTCGAGCGTATACGGACTACGCCTCAACACTTCTATTTCTCTTTAGACTTATAACATCAGCTCCATAAACTTGAACTCTTTCAATTTGTAACTGATTTATAAACATATAACAGCAATTATATTAAATCAACTTTCAATTATAATTCTGTTAAACATATAAATCGCAGCATCAATAAACAACCAAACACATTAACCCCATGAATGTGAGGAACCGACTTCCAACCAAGTCGCGTTCCAAATCCGTTTATTAATTTTACCAATTCTTTAAATTACAACTGCGCGAGCATTAACAGCTTCACGACTTCTGTCAGGCCCGCGGCCTTACAGCTTAAGTTACAACAGTTCACCGTTTGCCGCCTTTTGGTTTTCTTTCGGACGGTCTACCCGACCATACAACCTGCTGTGCGATCTTTAACCCCAGACTGCTGTCATTCTACGCTGTTTCTCCGAACGGACCCTCGGTCTTTCTTTCTGAACGATCACACCCCCGCTGCGTTATGGGTCTCTGTCGTTCGGCTCCACCGAACAGTCGGACCACAGCTGCACTGTGTGTTTCTTCGTTCTTCTTTACTCGGCTCCACCGAACTGTCACACTGTTACCACACTATATCCCCTTCGCTCGGTTTACCTGAAGTTGCCACCAAACAGATTACTAAGTGTGTTCTTTGTTTGAGTTGGCCACACACCAAACTAGGCCACGGTCTTTCTGCTACCGAATGGTCGCACTCCTGCCACGTTGCGTACTTATCGTTCAGTGCTACCGAACAGTCACGCTTCTACTGCGACTTGTGCTCCCTGTTGCTCGGATATACGAACAGACCTCCGGTCTTTCCCCGAACTGTCGCGGGTCTCACCCTGACGTCGTTCCGCCGAATGCTGCTGCTTCGACCGACTGGTTATTCCGCTTCGTTCATAAAACTCGTTTGCTGCCTGCTGTGTATTTAACTGTGCGCCCCCGCACTTAGCCCAGACTTTGACTGTCTCACGCTGTCTTCTAACCAAACTCACTAACTGTTCGTCTGATCTGCGTGTCAGTCCTTCATGTCCGTCAACTCACCGACTGTTGTTTTAACCCAATCGGTCACTCGTCGATTATCTTTCACGGTTGTGCGCCTCTGCGCATTCCTTAAACCAACCTCGTCCACCGATTATCTATTATTCATGCGACTGTGTACTCGAACCTGGAACTCTTTCGAATCCCGTTCGCAGCTCCAGCCTGTTAACCGATCTTCTTCCCCGAGTCAAGACTCCGCTCCTTCGAGCCCAATCTGCGAAGTTCTTCCTTGGATTAGACGCGCATTGCTGCGCTCATCCTTCGACTTCTTTGCGCTCCTGTGGAAGACCCGAGAGATCGATGATGGCTTGAGTCTCCTCCTCATCCGTCTATATATACTCTTCTTTGAAGGCCACTTTGTCACTTAGCCGACCCTCTTACTTCGTAAGGTTCACCGCCATATAATTTTAACTGTCGGCTTTTACCTTATTTCACCATATGCGCCCACTGTTCATGCGCTCATGAGGTCCACCTGTCCATGTATAATCCTCATGCCCATCTACTTTGTTGGCTTTGTCCATGGTTGATGTGTTTATGGAGTCCACGTGTCTACATACGTATTTTAATATTTAAATGGTCACTCCCACATATTAATATGTGCGCCCCATATAATATCTCTTCCGCTTTATGTCTTCAAGGCTGTCCATATCTGCATTTCCTCATACGTGTCCTCTGTCCACGTGCATACGTATTTTTCATATTTTAATGGTCCCTCTACCATATATATGATCCACGTATATCTCTGTTTATATTTTAATATATATGCTCATGTGATATTTCGGCCTCATGTCTCCATGGCTGCTTATATCCGCATTTTATATTTCTTATATTATATTGCTTCTTTTACACATATATTATGTGCACTTGGCTTTATATAACATAAGCTTTTGGTCATCATATGTTATACATGTCTTCTCCATGTTTTAATGGCTGTCCCATTATCACTTTTATAAGCCCATGTATTTTTGGTTACATGTGTCACATCTTAGTCATGTCGCCCACATAGTTTGTTCGCTGGTCGTTCAGGCGGGTGGGTGCACTGTCGTGTCGCCCACCGCCCTCGTTTCGTTCACCACCCGATTGACCAACTGTTCGTTCGGGCTTCCGTCTCCACGTTCGCCCTGCTGCCCGTATGCCACCTCCGTCGCATCGGTTATGTCACTCTTTGTGTCAAGTCTTCCAAACGGACTGTCGGGTGAGAGGTCGTTCTACCTTCGTTCGGGTCGCCCGTCGTCGTGCGGAGCGCTCGGTCCTCAGGGCGTTACATCCTCCCCCACCTTATTCCGTTGTCGTCCCGACAACCTCCATACCATCGTGCCCTCTTCGGTCCTCTACACTAAGTCGCCCTCCCGTTTCGTAATCCTGTGCACATTGCGGGAGTATGCATCCCATACTACATCAAGTCGGAATTGAGACATCGACCCGGCTCCTCAATGCTTCAGACCTCCAAGTCACCATGTACAGATCCCCATGTCACAAAGCATGTCCATCTGCTCAACATCCATGCCGGGTTACACTTCATCGGATGTCCGTAAGAGTCATCTCCACAAGTGTACCCACAATAAGTTGCTGCATCAGACTGCCATTTTCGGTTTAGTGAGCTCGGTCACCAACCTTATCATCAATCACGTGCCCTCTTCAACTGCCCACGAGTCATGCCGGGCACTTAGCTCTATGGCGAAGCATGGCTCAATCGTTTGCCACGATCATTATGTTCCACCCTTGTCCCGAGCCCTTGTGCTTCTCACCGTAAAGTCACAAGTACTCTCACCAAGTTCTGCGATCATCGTCAAACCTTGCTTCTTCATACAAGGTTCCTCCTTGCATCTCCACGGTAGGATGCCTTCTGGCCTTGGCAAACTGACTTTGTCACCCTCTACATCCACCGAATACTTCATCGTAGTCATCCATGGCACGACCCTCCACCGTTTAGGCAAGCTGTTCTTGCCTCTCTTCGCACACAGTCTATTGGCCAAAAGTTCATATGAATCATTTGTATCATTGTCGTGAGGTTTCTTTGCGGGAGTACCTTCACTTACACATGTATGCCACCTGCCTGATTGTGGTCCAACTTGATCAAATTCAAGTTCATCCCCACCTATCGTCACGTCTGCTACATCATCGGTCATGCAATCCCGATCTTGCTCCATCGAGTCTCCCTCGTCTTCGATCGACTCTACCGGGCCAGCAACCTCTTCTATTGCCTGGAGGATCTGAAGAAGTCCTTCTCGTCCAAGTATTATATCAATACCTTCGGCATCTATTACCACGAAGTCCAAAAGTCTTTTGCACCCTTCCATCTGTACGGGTACATCTCGTACTTTACCCACTGCCATGTTCCACACGGGCATCTCCCATTCGTCCATGGTAGCCAGCAATCCTGCCTCTTCCGCAAACCTTGCTGATATAAAATTATTAGAACTTCCCGTACTTACCAATGCTCGAACCTCTCTGCCATAAACTTCCAAGGTTACAAGGCCTTGATGGCTCTCCATCTTCGCTTGTCAACCGTCACGAGCGATTTGCTCTTCAGCTTTACGGCGTCTTGTCCAAGTCTTTGCGAGCACCCTTTGCTCAAACAGCTCTCCAACCGAGCTCTGATACCATCTGTCACGCCCCCTATATTTTTTTTGCGTTATAAGGGGGTGCGGCACCGCCTTACGCCGGGTTCAGGCGTATATGGACTACGCCTCAACACTTCTATTTCTCTTTAGACTTATAACATCAGCTCCATAAACTTGAACTCTTTCAATTTGTAACTGATTTATAAACATATAACAGCAATTATATTAAATCAACTTTCAATTATAATTATGTTAAACATATAAATCGCAGCATCAATAAACAACCAAACACATTAACCCCATGAATGTGAGGAACCGACTTCCAACCAAGTCGCGTTCCAAATCCGTTTATTAATTTTACCAATTCTTTAAATTACAACTGCGCGAGCATTAACAGCTTCACGACTTCTGTCAGGCCCGCGGCCTCACAGCTTAAGTTACAACAGTTCACCGTTTGCTGCCTTTCGGTTTTCTTCCGGACGGTCTACCCGACCATACAACCTGCTGTGCGATCTTTAACCCCAGACTGCTGTGATTCTACGTTGTTTCTCCGAACGGACCCTCGGTCTTTCTTTCTGAACGATCACACCCCCGCTGCGTTATGGGTCTCTGTCGTTCGGCTCCACCGAATAGTCGGACCACAGCTGCACTGTGTGTTTCTTCGTTCTTCTTTACTCGGCTCCACCGAACTGTCACACTGTTACCACACTGTATCCCCTTCGCTCGGTCTACCTGAAGTTGCCACCGAACAGATTACTAAGTGTGTTCTTTGTTTGAGTTGGCCACACACCAAACCAGGCCACGGTCTTTCTGCTACCGAATGGTCGCACTCCTGCCACGTTGCGTACTTATCGTTTAGTGCTACCGAACAGTCACGCTTCTACTGCGACTTGTGCTCCCTGTTGCTCGGATATACGAACAGACCTCTGGTCTTTCCCCGAACTGTCGCGGGTCTCACCCTGACGTCGTTCCGCCGAATGCTGCTGCTTTGACCGACTGGTTATTCCGCTTCGTTCATAAAACTCGTTTGCTGCCTGCTGTGTATTTAACTGTGCGCCCCCGCACTTAGCCCAGACTTTGACTGTCTCATGCTGTCTTCTAACCAAACTCACTAACTGTTCGTCTGATCTGCGTGTCATTCCTTCATGTCCGTCAACTCACCGACTGTTGTTTTAACCCAATCGGTCACCCGTCGATTATCTTTCACGGTTGTGTGCCTCTGCGCATTCCTTAAACCGACCTCGTCCACCAATTATCTATTATTCATGCGACTGTGTACTCGAACCTGGAACTCTTTCGAATCCCGTTCGCAGCTCCAGCCTGTAAACCGATCTTCTTCCCCGAGTCAAGACTCCGCTCCTTCAAGCCCAATCTGCGAAGTTCTTCCTTGGATTAGACGCGCATTGCTGCGCTCATCCTTCGACTTCTTTACGCTCCTGTGGAAGACCCGAGAGATCGATGATGGCTTGAGTCTCCTCCTCATCCGTCTATATATACTCTTCTTTGAAGGCCACTTTGTCACTTAGCCGACCCTCTTACTTCGTAAGGTTCACCGCCATATAATTTTAACTGTCGGCTTTTACCTTATTTCACCATATGCGCCCACTGTTCATGCGCTCATGAGGTCCACCTGTCCATGTATAATCCTCATGCCCATCTACTTTGTTGGCTTTGTCCATGGTTGATGCGTTTATGGAGTCCACGTGTCCACATACGTATTTTAATATTTAAATGGTCACTCCCACATATTAACATGTGCGCCCCATATAATATCTCTTCCGCTTTATGTCTTCACGGCTGTCCATATCTGCATTTCCTCATACGTGTCCTCCGTCCACGTGCATACGTATTTTTCATATTTTAATGGTCCCTCTACCATATATATGATCCACGTATATCTCTGTTTATATTTTAATATATATGCTCATGTGATATTTCGGCCTCATGTCTCCATGGCCGCTTATATCCGCATTTTATATTTCTTATATTATATTGCTTCTTTTACGCATATATTATGTGCACTTGGCTTTATATAACATAAGCTGTTGGTCATCATATGTTATACATGTCTTCTCCATGTTTTAATCGCTGTCCCATTATCACTTTTATAAGCCCATGTATTTTTGGTTACATGTGTCACATCTTAGTCATGTCGCCCACATAGTTTGTTCGCTGGTCGTTCGGGCGGGTGGGCGCACTGTCGTGTCGCCCACCGCCCTCGTTTCGTTCACCACCTGATTGACCAACTGTTCGTTCGGGCTTCCGTCTCCACGTTCGCCCTGCTGCCCGTATGCCACCTCCGTCGCATCGGTTATGTCGCTCTTTGTGTCAAGTCTTCCAAACGGACTGTCGGGTGAGAGGTCGTTCTGCCTTCGTTCGGGTCGCCCGTCGTCGTGCGGAGCGCCCGGTCCTCAGGGCGTTACATTCCGGAACAAAGAAGCGGAGGAAGGGTCTAGAAAGAGCCCAAGCTGAGTTACTAACGACATATACATACACTAATGGCCCATCAATACATATTCTATGTTAAAAAACATTTATCATAATTACCCAATTTATATAAAAATATATATAGATTTATTTTTCAAAATGAAGCTCGAAGATATTCAACGCAATGTACTTTCCAATACCCCTAAACCAAATTCAAAAATCTATTGAATCTCAAAAATATTCAACATATTGTGGTTTCTATTACCTCTAATGTAATACTATGTGCAGAAGACAACAGCAAATTGAAGGGTGTTACTACATCCAGCTGTGAAGATTTAGATTTAAAGAGACGTGTTTGGTTATATGTGTTACGTTTCAAATGATAGAGTATTTACACGAGAGTTATGTTGTTTATATATTATTTTTATGAATTATAATTTAAAGATCAAAATTTGTGTGTTAGGATTGATGTTTTGGGAAATTCTATTTTTCTGTTAATTTTTTATCTCCACGCTGTAATACCTGCAAAATAAAGGACTGTGCACTTTTAATCTAGCAACTTGTGGGCTCTAATACCATGTAAATGTGTTAGAAAACTTGCACAGATGAATCTAGCTAGTAAAGGTTGAACACATAGCCTTGTAGAGAAAAAACACTAAAAGAAAATCAAAAGAAGAAAAGAATGATTCATTTGAAAATAGGTTACAATGCTCATGATATAGCATTACTGGGTGAAGATCCCAAGGTAATGCACGATAATGGTGATCAATGAGAAGACTCAACTCCTACAACAAGTTCCCGAGATAACTAGCCAGCTGTGGAGTGAAAGGAACAAATCAAGGAGTAAATCATGCAAAAAGAATCTTGCATGCAGTCCCATACTCTAATTAAGAGTACTCATGTAGATGTGTAGTAATTCCAACATGCAAAAAAAATCTTGCATGCAGTCCCATGCTCTAACTAAAAGTCTGCATGTAAGTAGGTAGTAGTTCCAACGAAACATAGATGATTCCAGCATTCTTAGAGCGTTCAATCGTTTCATATGAGACGCGAATTTGGAAAAAGTTCAGTTTTCAATTATCCAGCATGTGCCCAGTCAATTATCCACTTACTACAAACTTCTATGTTCCTCATGATTGAAAAATTCTAAATCATTTAATGACCTAACGATAATGGCAGCGACCTCCGCCGTCCATCCATGACATGACTAGGCAGACATGTTCCACTCGACATATTGCTTCTTCATTCTTGTCCAGAATTGTTACTGATACCAAAGTCAACGGGGTGGGCCGTGGGGGCATGGTGATGGATGCCAGGGTCAGGAGGGTACGTCCACCAATACACTATTGATTCATAAACTTGGTATTGTCCAATATAGTGACTATGTCCAAGTCTACTTCCCAAGTGCGCTCAAAGTCTAGAAATGCTATAATATGACATCAATCAATGAACTTTCTAAGTCTCACATGCTTTATTATATTATTATCATTCGTGAATTTAGTCTCGTTAAGCCGTATTGGTTAGGAGAGTGTTTCCAGAATTTTCCGGTAGTTGCAGAAATCGTTTTTTTTTTTCAAAATGGTTTAAAATTTAAAATTTATTAATAGTAAGAGGGAAGGAGTTAGAGAGAAAGGAGAGAGAGAATGAGATAAGTGAGAGAGGGATCTTGAAATATTAATTTCACCTGCCCGCATTAATTCCGGAAAACCACCTCAGAAAACCACAGCACATTTCGCACCGCTTTTGGCAAAAAGTGGGTTATGTCTGAGAGCCTCCGAACACCCCGATCAGCTGCCACGCGTCCAGTGTACGAACTCAAAACCACCCACTCCCCAGACGCTAAAGTTCATTTGTTTTGTGTGAGGTTGGTGAGCGAATTGCGTTCGATGAGGTCAACGGACAAGGATTTCATTCAACCTGCCGGAACGTTATTTTTACTTTTACCGCAAGTTTTATTTAATGTATTTAATGAATGTGTCATTAACTTGGGTAAAAGACTTTATGTTTTGATACGACATGTATGGGCACGAATTTAAAGATAGGTATGGGTAAGTCAACCTATCATTAAATGTTTCTTTTGTTTTCGTATATGTTTTTTTTAGTCTTCATTTGGATTAAGTATTGTAATTGCACACGGGAGAAGTAGGCTCGCAGTAGCGAAAAGAACAGGGGAAACACAGCAGTGTAAAAGACTCCCCACATTACAGGTGGATATAGTTGTTTGTTGAAACAAATGGGATGGCAATGTATTTTTTTTATTTTGAATATGAAAGGTGAAATCTCGAGCATTTCTAATCTAATGAAAAATTTCACACAGTGGTGAATGTGAATTTTATTTTATAGCAATCAACTTATGTAAGAAATTTTTACAGCATATGTAAGAATTTCATTTTACAGTGGTAAATGAGTAAATGTAAAAGGTTTTTTACAGCAGTAAATGTGAATGTAGATTTTACACAGCAGTGTAAAAATCATTTGTAACAGAGGCAGAGTAATTTTATTTTTGGTGAAAGTTTTGGTGAATCCCTCACAGTAAGAGGAAGAAATATGTATCAGAGTTTTTATTAATGAATATAAAGGTTTTATTGATGTGAAAAACCTCTGTCCTCAAAATTTTGTTTGCTTCCCTGTGCAAAAGATCCTGAGGAGAAAAATAGAGCATTGCTCTGTATTCAGTTTGTTTGTTTGTTTTTGGGATTTTACCAGAAAAATCCCCAACAGTGGTATCAGAGCAGGCTTAGGCTCTTTGAAGGTGACAAAGAAGCTGAAAGCAAGAGTTTTTTGTTGCAGCAGTCAGTTGTTTTAAGATACACAGTCAAGAAAACAAGGAATGGCCAGCACAAGCACTGGTATGGGTATGTTTAACACCCAACTCCCACAGTTCAATGGGAAGAACTATGAC
>APFE030595457.1:0-12866 GCA_000404065.3 Pinus taeda | reverse complement strand
GTTCAATAGAATGAGCGATGGTCGATGGAACGTTGGTACTCAATGCTACATAATGAATACATTAAACCACGCTTGTGACAGGGCCAACATTCAGAAAAAATGCATATGACAGACAGGCGTACAACGTTTAGAAATAAAAATCATATGACAAACAGGCATACAGCCCACAGCAGCAACAATGAAGGGAGTTACAAGGAGATGAGCTAAAAGAGGAGCTGGCTCTGATACCATGTCAGGCCAAGCAGTAACTCCATTTGGCATAAAAACTGATTCATTTTATTCCATCAGGTATGTTATTGTTATATACAAAAGGGTGTGACTGCTCAGTTCATCTCCCGATGACTGTTCACATTCCTAATTTAATTATTTACATAAATTCACCCAATCGTGAGGATTAGGTGTCAACAGGTCCTATGGCCAATCAACCTTGTTTTGTTTCTTAACCATTGAATATCATTTCCTCATATTCAATTTACTATGGAAATGGAAAAAAGATAAATCAATCCCCTCTTTGGATATTCTCATCTTTCCTCTCCTACATGGATCCCTAAACCACCAAGTTTTTAGAAAAAAAAGAATCACACTAACCAGTACCTTCATGCACAATCTCATCATCACCTGGCCTAAAACTATGTTATTCTAAAAGCTCTTATATCTTGACTATTCAAATTTCTACTCATTTCATACTCTAGTCAGAAAAAACTTCTTTGGCTAAAGCATTGATGGCCAGTGATTACTCTATCTCCCAAATTGACAAAATTTTGTGTGGGGCCTAATTTTTTCTGCCTACATCCAAGACTTCATTGATCTTATATCCAAAATATTTTCTAAAAGGAATATTAAAACCCTCTTTAAACCCTACAAAGAAGTTGGGTATGTATTATATTCTTTGTATGGCATATATAAAAAGAAAACAAATTGCTGAGACACATATATAAAAAGAAAAGAAATTGAATTTTATTAGGTTAATTTATATTTATATTTATTTAAAAGTTTTTCTAGCAATATTCATTAAGATACTTGGATTTTGTTTGTTGGTTGTTGGAGTCTCTTGAGAGAATTTCTCAATAATATTCTTTGAACTTAGAATTTGTTGGATCTCATAAGCACTATGTATGTGGGATATATTTTGGTTTTGAAATGTAATATACATATATTTTTTGTGTGTATTATGTGCACTATATCTCCAATTTCAATTTCTTTGTAAGATATCAAAGTTTAATATGATATTAGTGAGGATTTGAATCCAGGTAGGGAGGATAAAAATTATTTTTCTCATTAACCTTAAATTATCCCAATTGACTATTATCACTATAGATTCATCTTAAGACCAGATTTACCAAGGACTGAGAGGAACTTGAGGAAAACTTTTGCACCTCTATTGATTCATCTTGGGTCTTGACAGATCCAGACTTAAGATAGATATATGTTGATTCTTAATAATATTATTTATATTTATATAAATTCCACATCTCTATATATAGAAATATTATTATTTTTAATTTTATTAAAATCGATAAAACCATGATGATAAATGTAGTTACATGTACACATGGTATATTAATTAGATTTAAATATGAAGTTCTAGAATATAATGGTTACGAATATAAATCGTTATTTTAATTTATATGATCAAATAGTTTTTTTTTTTTGGCTTTATATGATTCCTAAGATGATTTCATGTCTAACCTATGGCTTGAGTAGGTTATTGAGGGGTATTTAAGTTGTCAAAACCACCTTAGGGGCATCTAAGCGGAAAAATCACCTATGGATTGCACCTGGCTTGGGCCACATGATTTTTGAACACAAAGTTTACAATTAGTGACCTTTGTACCACGAAGTGTCTTAACAGAACATCCTTTCCACATCTATTCTATGCTCCGTGGGAAAAATAGATTTTAATTTATAGATACTATTTATATTATATATATTTAGCATTTCTTATTATTACAAAATTTTATTTTTATTTTAAGTTATAATTAAATTTATTATGTTTATAGTTTATTAATAAATCTCTAAACTAAAAATTCTAAGGAAAGAACTTTAGATAGGGAGTGATGGCGAGATCAGCGATTTCACTTCTAGGGTTTCTGTAAACCTTGCTACGGCAGAGTACTCCTGACCGCACTCAGCTTTGGTAGAGCCCAGTTGTTCTGCGTCCTCCCGTTCACTGCAGACGACCTTAAGTCCCATGTTTCCACCTCAGGGGGAGGAGGCTACGCCTCCTCCAAGGGACGATGGTGAGCAGCGCCAAAATGAGGAAAACGACAATGCAAATATGCAGACTGACAAGAATATAGATACAAGTTCACATCAAGGCATTTCTTAGGACAAAAAAGATCATCCCAAGGCCACTTCTTTGACATGCAAGCCAGTAGCTGCAGTAAGACCAAAAGTAGAGTTTCCAAGCCATAGAATCAATGCCAGGATACAGTTCATGAAGGACCATGCGCTAATAGGAAAATTTATAGGACTATGGCCAACTGAGAAGGCACTGAGAGGTTGGATTGCCTCAAAATGGAGCCCAAAATGACACATTACGTTGCAACAAGGGCCTAAAGGTTTTTTTACAGCCATTTTTAATTGCTTAGAGGATAGGAACAGGGTCTTGGACAGAGGGTCATACTTCTTTAATGCAGCAGGTCTATATCTCAGAGGATCGGTTGAGCGCTTCAATCCTGATAAGGAAGATCTCAGCTGGGCTCCGGTTTGGATACGGCTTTATTCGCTCTCTGTGGAGTATTGGGAGGAAGATTCATTACAGGAAATAGGAAATGCATTGGGAGAGTTTATCAAAGTAGCAGAGGAAACAAAAATCAGCCGATACACCTCGTATGCTCGAATTTGTGTCTACATGCATCTCAATCAAGGCCTGCCGGATGCGGTAAGTTTCTTTCATGAATATATTGAATGGATCCAACCTATTGATTATGAGCATGTTCCATTTCGGTGTAGAAAATGTCATGATCTAGGCCATTTATTTAGAGATTGACCTCAGAATAAAAATGCCTCTTCCCAGATGACCTCGGACAAGACAGCCCCTGATGGACTTACCAAAGTGGCGAGTCGCAGAAGAAACCACAAGAAAACGGCTACCAATTCCAAGATCCATTTAGCCAACCCTTCCAAACCCTCTACCAGCAACAATTTTGAAGCTTTGGCTACTGTAGGTGAACCTGATTTTGAAAGCCCTTCCCTTCCTGAAAAGGAAAGATATAATGATAAACAGGAAGCGATGAAAGATCCCTCACTGCTCCCAGAAGATCTGCTGTCCAATAAGACTATCCCCCACACTCAGTCAAAAACCCCTGTTGGAATCTCTCAAGGAATGGAGGTTGAAAATACTCCATTCGATCCCAGCTCAGCAGTAGAAGCAAATAAAGAACTACAAGAATACCAGTACATGGAGGAAGAACCTGAAAGCATTGACATTGGAGAACTGGACATTCTAGGATTAGAGCAAGCATGCAAAACAAAAAGCTTTGACAAAATCCCAGAACGACAAGTAGACAACCTGGTAGCAGTCCTCTCGCGAACTCAAAAACATCACTCTCTTGGTGTCCATATTGGAAGTACTTGGGATGGAAAGTTTATTGCCAAAGACAACAAAAAACGTGGAAGGAAAACTGATCTCCAACGGACCATCAGAATAGGTGAAATTCTAATGGAGTCAGGCAGATATGCCAAGCTAACTAAATATTTTCCCAACTCCTCCCAATGAAGTTGGTCTCTTGGAATATCAGAGAGCTTAATAGCCCAAAGAAAAGTAGACTACTAAAAAACATGATCATGCAAGAAAAACCTCAAATTCTATTCCTGCAGGAAACAAAATGTAACTCAAATACTCTGGAAAAAATTGCAGCAAAAGCCTGGCCAAGTGGTTTAGTGACGGCTATTGATGCTCATGGAGCTTCTGGCGGCCTTGCAATTTTATGGGACAAGCGCATTTTTCAGCTCAACAATATACATGCAAATAAAAGCTTCATCCGAGCAATCTTTCACATAAATGGTACTAACATTTATGGGCACATGACCAATGTGTATTTTCCTCGGGAGACTACGAAAAAAATTGAAATCCTGAATACCCTTTCAGAGATTAATAGAAATAGGCTACACCCTCTTTGGATTTCTGGAGGCGACTTCAACATGATTACAAAGTTGGAGGAAAAAAAGGGTGGAAGACACATAGGAAATAGAGAAGGGAATCATCTAAAAGATTTCATACAGAACAACTCGCTTATAGATATCCCCACCAGCAATGGGATCTTCACATGGAACAACAAAAGAGAAGGACCACATTAGATTTCCTCTCGACTGGACAGATTTCTCCTATCAAACAATGCAATACATTTGGGAGGAGAATTTATGGCTTCCATCTTACCACTATCAGGTTCGGATCACTGGCCTATTTCCCTTTAATGGAATCGCCTTGGACACAATATTCGAAGGCCTTTTCGTTTTGAAGCCTTCTGGTTGTCTCATCCGGATTTTAATAACCTAATCAACTCAGAATGGAGAAACTTCTCCCCTCCTAATGGCTCTAAGATGTCACAATTTCAGCAGAAGCTATAGCACCTCAAAGGCAAAATCAAACATTGGAACCATACGTCTTTTGGCAACATTTTCCAGGCTCAAAATGCCCTCAATCAAGAAATGAAGAATTTACAGCAGCGGATCATAATCGAAGGGCGATCTGAAGATCTGTCAAAACAGGAACAAATTTTGGAATCACAAATTCTAGAAAGTGCCAAACAGGAAGAAACCCTCTGGAGACAAAAATCAAGAATAAAATGGTTGAAGGATGGAGAAAGAAACACAAAAAAATTTCATCGAACTACAATTCAACGCAGAATGAATAATACTATATCCCATATTCAGAATGAGCAGGGAGAAAGAATTGAAAACCAAACAGGCATTGAAAGTGAATTCCTCAACTACTTCAAGCAAGCTCACCAAGAACCAAATATAGATAGACTGCCGACTATGGATTCTATTTTGAGCAACATTCCCAAATTAATATCAGAGGAGCATCATCAACTTCTTCTCAGACCAGTGGATCTTCAGGAGGTAGAAGAGTCTGTGCATCAACTGAAAGTTGGAAAAGCGTCGGGTCCGGATGGATTCACCTCCAACTTTTTTCACCACATCTAGGACCTGATTAAACTGGAAGTCTGGCAAGTGGTGGAGGAATTGCGAACATTAAGATGGATGTACCGTGGTCTAAATGCCACCTTCATTGCACTAATATCCAAGGAGGCGGAGCCCAGTACTCCTGATAAATACAGACCTATTGCTCTATGCAACATAATTTACAAAATCATTTCCAAGGTGATTGCTTCCCGACTAAAATTATTGCTACCTCTCATAATCTCGCCAGAGCAATCAGGTTATGTAGAAGGTCGGCAAATAACTGATGGCATTATCTTAACTCACAAAATAATTCATTCGCTGAAGATCTCCAAGAAACTAGGTATGCTACTCAAAATTGATTTATCCAAGGCTTTTGACAGTTTAAGCTGGATTTACATACGGAAAGTTCTAATAGATTTTGGTTTTTCTCCTCCTTGGGTAAGATGGATTATGAGTCTATTATCTTCATCTTCCTTTTCTGTGTTAATCAATGGTATACCTTCACCTACCTTTCGTCCCTCCAGGAGAATTAGGCAGGGAGATCCTCTCTCCCTTCCTCTTCGTTATCATGGCAGAGGGATTGGGTTGCAGTATTCATTCAACCCTTCAATCTCATCTCCTCAAAGGCTTATCTTTTTACAATTCCCCTACTTTTTCCCACCAACAGTTTGTTGACGACAACATGCTTTTCGACCACCCTCTATTCTGGAAGCCCGCCAACTAAAATCTCTTCTGTCCGACTTCTCCGAAGCCTCTGGAGCCAATGTAAATAAAATCAAGTCCCAAATCTTTTTTTTCAACACCCCTGTAACAACTCAAGCAGCCATAGCTCGTATCCTGGGTTTCACCATTGCGACTCTACCTTCCAAATATCTTGGGGTGCCTCTAATAGCCTCAGCTCTCAAACACTCCTCCTGGAAAATCCTTTTGGAAAAATTAGAAGCTCGTCTCTTCCTTTGGACTCATAGGTCCCTTAATATGGCCAGCAGATTAGTCCTCATAAAATTTGTTCTTCATTCCATGCCGCTATACCTCTTCTCTATTCTGGCTGCCCCCAAATGGGTTCTCAAGGAAGTCAAGAGACTCCAACGTTCCTTCTTATGGGGAAGTTCTGGTCCCACCCGTAAGTGGGCTCTTGTCAAATGGGATAAAGTCTGCCTTCCGAAATGCGCTGGTGGCATTGGTTTGAGGGATCCGACTCACAGCAATGAAGCCATGGGTGCAAAAATTTGGTGGAGATGGCTCTCTGCGCCCCTCACCCCCTGGGCCTCTCTATGGACAGCCAAATATGCAAGCAACAGTCCAATTGAAGAACGAATACGTATGTCAGCAGATAGCACTGGATCAGTAATATGGAACTCAGCCAAACAGCACAGGAAATTAATACAACAACATAGCTTTTGGGAAATCAAGAATGGCAACACAGCTAGATTCTGGGAGGACTCCTGGTAGCAGCTGCCAAAGCTTAAGAATCTTCTTTCTCACCTGCAGCTTCCGGAGCAGGATATGCATGAATTAGATAGGGTCAATAATTTTTGGAAGCCTTCCTCCACACAGGATCACAGAAGATGGATTGATGCGGATCAAATCCTAAGGCATGGCACAGAACAGGCTCAGCAAGCTCTTTCTTCAGAACTACCAAAAAAAAGGAAAATTCCTTTTTCGAAGGAAATGGACATCCTTAGGTGGGGCTATGAGGAAAAAGGAACTTTCACCACAAAGGAAGCCTACAATATAATACTCAAGGAGCGTATAGTCAAAGATGGACTATGGAGCAAAGTTTGGGACCCCCCCAACTGGCCGAAAGTTTCCACCTTTCTGTGGCTCCTCTGTCAAAATAAAACCCTCACATGGGATAATCTCCGGAAAAAGAATTATCACAGACCCTCTAGATGCCCCAACTGCAAGCAAGAGGAAGAATCAGTTAAACATCTTGTGCAATCTTGTTGCATAGCGCGTAAGCTGTGGGAAAAAGTCAGCTTTCGCTACCAAAAAGATGGTCAAGTCCAGGGAGATGTCACAGCTACAGTCCGCTAATGGAACAAAAAACCTTATCAAAGCAAACTTCTAAACACTCTGTGGATGTTTATCCCTGGACTCCTAATGTGGAACATCTGGAAAGAAAGGAATCGACGGGTATTTAAGGACCAATCCATGCCCATGGAAAACCTCTAAACCATCCTCTGCCAAAATATTAAAGAATCCCTCTCCATCTGCTCCTGGTCCCAGGATGACTTTCCTTCTCTTCCGCAAGAACAATCCATCTGGACAAATTGGAATATCCAACTGAATCAAGAGCTCATCTCCAAAGGAAATCTATTCTCTCCATATTGGCCATCCACAAAATGGCTCCCTCCACCACCGAATATGATAAAGCTAAATTTTGATGGAGCCTCAAAGGGAAATCCAGGTAATTCAGGCTTTGGAGGAATCTTCAGAAACCATCAAGGTGTTCCCCTTCTATCTTTTTTTGGTTCAAAAGGATGGGATACTAACAACTCAGCGGAATTGGAAGGCTTATGGCAAGGTCTCATTATAGCTCAAGATAAAGGATTCTTTCTGCTAATCATTGAAGGGGATTCTCAGATTATTATAAATATGGTTTCAAAAATTTTGCAAGGTACTCCATCGCACAAGGTAAGTAAAAGCTGGCGAATGGCAAAAAGGATTGCGCTCATTGCTATCTGGCTCTCTCGGCACAGGGCCATTTACATCAAGCATACCCGACAGGAAGGAAATAAAGTCGCAGACTTTCTTGCTAATCTTGGAGTGGAATGCAGGTTGGAACTACATATAGGTTCATTCTCCAGCCTTGTCTCAACTTCCCAACTTATGAATTACAACAATATTATGAAGAATGACAGATACCAGGCAGAAGACACTCACCCGGTTGCGGGTGCATTAAAGGTTTATTTATGACGGTTCAACGTCATGGAGGCAGCTAGTACAACAAGTGGTAGAACTACGCACCTTCCCAGGCCTTCCCGCAGATGGAAGCGATTTATATTGTATATTGGCAAATCACTCCTCACGCGAAATTGATTACGCAGAGGGCTCGAGAAATTTCACCAAGTTCGGTTTTAACGACGGCCTCGGCTCTCCCTGTTAATTTATACCCCTGGCCTCCCCCCACGCATATATCGCCAGTTTCTCATTCTTGTCGTGGTTTGAAGGTGGCGCTACATCTCTGGATTCTCAGGCATTACAAGCACCCTCACTCTGGCATTTGCTTTATCCCCTGTTCTTCCTCCCCTCCAGGCTATCCTGCTACTATGCCCATGGTTCGCCATCGTGGTAGCTGCCGCCGAGGTGGCGGTCATGGAGGTCATGGGTGCTCTCAACCTACTCCTCCGCCTGTCATCCCTCTGGCCTCGGGTTCACCCACCTCTGAAACCAGTAGGCCACTCCCGCATAATTCCTTTCAAACTACCCATTTCACGTTTCACAATCGCCTTAACCAGCCTGTTCTCTTGGCCAGCATTACGGTTATCTTCTCAAAGGAAGAAGCTCGGCCTACTATTGATACGAACACCCCCTCTACTCAATCTCCAAGAGGTAGCGCGCAGCAGAGGGTGGATGTGGGTTTCGGATTCAATTGTGACAATTCGCAGGCTGAAGGAATTGCAGGCGACATCTCCAAGCCTCCTACTAGCAATCAACAGAACGCTCCAGTATTTGATCGACCGGCGGATGGCACGGATAGCACGCGACAGTTGGCAGCTCCTCCAGACAACAACGATTCAGCTCTCAGGGAGAATGTGGACGACACGTGGATGGGCTATCCTTGCCCTGTGGAGGAGGAGATTCCGGAAAACGATTCAGCTGTTTGAAGACTTATGGGTTATGGTTGCTTCTTTGGTCCTCTCTCTGTTTTTCACCCCTTTTTGTAATGCCTACATGGCTTCTGTTAACATCTTTCTGCCTCAGGCTTGTAGCCATGTTATAGTTTCAAATTTTTGGGTTTGTATTTTTGCTCAGGAACATCTAGGCAGTCCAGTCAGTATGGTTACAGATTATAATCTGTCTTTTTCTGAGAGCTATCACTCTGCCCTGCTTTCTCTTTACAACTCTGGGCTTTTGTATCTGGTAAATCCCAATTCTGGGACTGTTTGTCTGTCTTGCTGGAATGTCCTGAACCTCCTCTGAGGTCTCGACCGCTCTGTAACTATATTTTTTCTTTTTTAATAGAATTAGTCTTTACATAGAATATATATATATATATATATATATATATATATTATATCCTAAAGTACCATGGTTATTAATATGATATTTGTGACCTCCATATATCATTTTCTATTCTTGCTTGCGGGCAGCATATCACACTTCTCTGCAGTAGCATGTCGCACTTCCTATAGCCTTAGACATATATATAAATTCTCATTTCAAACTTCACACCTACGAATTATAGCCCAATTTGGACCATTCTATAGCCCAACTTGGATCTTTCTATTCCTCTCTGCGGTGAGAGCTATCGAGTCTTCTGCAGCTCATAATTCATTTCTTTGCAGCCTCCGTATATCTCTATTCTCTCATTTGATCTTTGCGGCATCCATATTCTCTATTATCGTCTATGGGAAGCATATTACACTTCTCTGCAGTGAGGGCTGTCAAGTCTTCTATAGCTCGAAATTCATTTCTCTATGGCCTCCATATATCTCTGTTCTCACATTTTATCTCTTCGGCCTTTGAATACCTCTGTAGCCTCAGTGTTCTATATTCTTGCAAGTAGGCAAAATATCACACTTCTCTGCGGTGATGGCTATTGAGTCTTCTACAACTTGAAATTCATTTCTCTGTGGCCTCTATGGCATAAATGGTTGAGGACTTTCATTCTCGCATTTGATCTCTACAACCTCTGTATATCATTCTCTATTCTCGCCTGTGGGCAACATATCACACTTCTTTGCGGTAGCATGTCACACTTCTTATAGCCTTAGACATATATATAAATTCTCATTTGAAACGTATGTGGCTTATAGCCCAGCTTGGATCGTTCTATAGTCCAATTTGGACTGTTCTATTCCTCTCTGTGGTGAGGGCTATCGAGTCTTCTACAGCTCGAAATTCTGCACAAAATAGTCATGACGACATGGGATTCTGATTTATATGTGTACACTTCAATGCATCAAATTCATAAAGATTTCATTCGAAGGAATTCAACCGATCTTCTATTAGTCAATTGTGCCACCTCTATTTATATTTTCATCACTCGATTAAACAGAGGGTGTTTGATCTTTTGCGGTGAGGAAGGAGGTGATTAATCAAAGGCTCGATTTGTGTTTCCATCACTTGACTAAACGGAGGTGTGGCATTTTAAACAATTAATGCTTTGAGGTGTGGTTAGTGCAGCCTCACATTGGTTCTGTCTGACAGGTGCACACGTTCCTACCTACACTCCTCTTGTTAAGTTTTTTTTTGTTACACTATGAGTACTTCCCCTCATATTTATAAGCCTCCCTCTAACAAAGGCATACCAAGTAAAATTACCCTAGAGAGTCTCTATTAGTACATTGAATCTTTAGAAAGACGAAGAGAAGAAAGAGAAAACCATTTTAAACTAGAAGTAACTAGAATGCTTGACAACAACTACAAATCATTAGAAAATAAAATAATTACACTAGAAACTGAACTCCAAGGAATGAAAGGTAAAATTCAATAAATAGAACATAGTAAAAAAGCAATGGTTAAAGAAAATGACACTTTGAAAAGCGAGATTAAAAATCTAAAAGAACAACTACATAATAACTCAACCCTAAATAATAGAGAGAATAAATTAGATATTAAACCCAAAAATAGGAAATTAATAAACTAATTATACTCGACCATGAGCGCCACAAAAGAGCCTTAAACCTTATAATTGTGGGTATAGAAGAAGAAAACAATGAAGACACATTAGAAATAGTTAAAGAACAATTAAAAACAAAATTTGAAATTCAAAATACTTATGTCATAGAAGAAACAAGGGTAGGAAAGATACTTAAGCATAAAAACAAACTCATCCGGGTCAAGGTTAATTTTAATTGGCATAAATTGGATATACTCAGGAAATCCTCAAGCCTAAAAGGAATAGGAATGTTTACAAATGAAGGTCTCATTCTAGAAGAACAAGCTGAACTTAGGAAAGAAGTCCAAAAGGTTGAGAAGGCAAGAAAGGTAGGGAAATGGGAAATCATTAGGAACAAGAAAGCTATTATTAGAAATAAAGTCTCAAGCACGAGTGATAAATAGGGACTTGCATCAATTCGTATCCCCTTCTAGAATTGTCGTGTTCTATGGTGTAAAGGTCCTATGTTAAGTTGGATCTCAAGTGATATTGACCTTATTCTTTTAGTTGAAACTTGGGATCATGATGAATCTAGGGTCCCTCACCTTGACAGTTTCACTATTTTGTCAGTTTGGAATAAGAAATCCTCTCGGAGAGGTTTGGTGGTATAGCCTGCTATATAAGGAACACTGCTTCCTCTCACATCCAACTTCATAAAATCGACCCCTTCAATCAATACATTTTGGATTGAAATCTCTGATTCTACCACCAATATGATCTTTCTTGTAATTTGTTATTTTCATCCTATCAACTCTACATCTTATAAGAAAAACAACTTGGATAAGAATTGTCCTTTCAATACCTTATAAAAATACATCTTCAGCCTAAGGAATGAAGGTAATATCCTTTTGCTTGGGGACTTTAATGATAGAACTGCTACTAACCAAGCTATTATGTTAAGCAACAACTCTAACCCTGACCCCTTGTGGCTTGATGAAGATAGTAACTTAGCTAATAAGAGAAAATCTAAAGACATAATTGAGAACTTATTCGGCACCGAGCTCCTCAAACTTTGTAGTTCGCAAGACCTAATCATCTATAATGATATTAAAAAGTGGCCCCTCTCCAGTCAGATGACCTGTTTCCATGGGTTAGGTAGCAGTGTTGTGGATTATGTGATTTCCAACACCCTTGTCCTCAATTGTATTACAAACTTTGAGCTACTTAATGAATTCAAACCTTACTTTGACCATAGACCTCTATCTTTATCCCTGAATCTTGTTATGCATACCACCCACATGCAGGAGACCAGTGAAATAAAAAGACACATTCACTTTGATAGAAGTAATGTCGACCTCTTCTTAAGGGATTTAGAAAGGGATTTAGACTCCATGACTTGCAGTAGGAACATTGAACAAATTTATTACAAATTTACAACTACCCTCTCAAATACCATTAGCAAATGCTCCAATGAGACTTCGGATAAGCAAAATCATAGAAATTCTAATCCATGGTATGAAAAAGACTATAAAATTTTTAGGAAAGCGATCAAAGGCACTCCTAATGAAATCACTAAGCTCTGAAATATAAATATATACAAAGCTCTCATCAAGAGGAAGAAGAGGTCATATATTAATAAAAGGTAAGAACATCTTCTCCACCTTTCTAAAGTCACGCCTAGAAAGTTTTGGCGGAATGTGCTTATTCATAAAACCAAAGATAACCATTCTATCCCCTTAGAAAATTGGGACAACTATCTTAAGAAGTTGTATGACTCTCCAGACGTTATGGGAACCACCTTAAACATCTTGACTCATATTATAGGTGATATTTTTTCTCTGGTAGACGTTGAGTTTGGGATTAATAAGTTCGCTAATGGAAAATCCAAAGATATTGAAGGTTACCAAGCTGAGATCTTTAAAATGGGAAAATTTATCTTCATTCCTCACCTCCACAAGCTTCTTAATTT